>JAKUCV010007273.1:115382-170651 GCA_028386065.3 Turnera subulata
GGGTTTAGGATTCTTGTGACTAGAATTCCTAGGTTGTAACGGTTTGTTAAGCACCCGTAAGCTTAACGTAGATAGTGAAATCTTCAAGTGAGACTTGAAGGGCTGGATTAGCCACACTAGTAGAGTGTGTGTGAACCAGGATAAATCTCTTGTGTCCTTCATTCTTTTAATTCCGCATTCAATTCCTGCTTATTTCGGTTTTATTCGATTATCGCTATTCACCCCCCCTCTAGCTTAAGTCTATTGTTCCTAACAGTCGATTTGTGATTATGCGAAAGATTGGAGTTTCTCGCTGATCCTTGGGTACTCGCATCTGGTTGTATCAAGGAGTGTCGACTTTTATTTTTTGGATAATTGTTGACTTATGTTTTCTTGTAAACACTTTATTGGAGAATTGTGTTGAGAATTCTAGTTAAGGATGACTAAAGTGTTAGAACAATAGCCCTTCGCTAGAGGGGGGGTGAATAGCGATAATCGAATAAAAACGAAATAAGCTGGAATTAAATGCGGAATTGAAAGAATGAAGGACAAAAGCAATTTATCCCGGTTCACACACACTCTACTAGTGTGGCTAATCCAGCCCTTCAAGTCTCACTTGAAGATTTCACTATCTACGTTAAGCTTACGGGTGCTAAACAAACCGTTTACAACCTAGGAATTCTAGTCACAAGAATCCTAAACCTTGAAAGTTCAAGTCACATGAACCTCAGCACTCTTGCTTGAAGATACCTCACTTCAAGACTTTCCTAGGAATTCTAATCTCAAGAATCCTACATTTGCTTAAGGATACCACACCTTAAGACTTCTCTCAAGGGAACAATCCTCCCTTAAAGTGTATGAGCAACACTATAACAACACTCAAACTGATACTCTCTTAAAGAGTGGATATGAGTAAGACAAATAAGCACTAATAAGGCAACTCTCAAAATCTCAAAGATATTGGCTCATAAAACTTGAATGAATGTGTCTCAATGAATGGTAAATGAATGGAGAGTTGATTAGTTTATTTTCAGAGACCTAAATGCTCTATTTATAAGCTCAAAATCATGTGTTAACGTTAGGGACAAGTTCTGAACACTTTTAGAAAAGATAGCATGCTTGGTTGGAAAAGTGTTCTGACCACAACGGCACAACATCGATGTTTTGGAACACAACATCGATGTTTGTCTGTTGGATTTGAATAATTGAACCAACGGCTAGTAAAACATCGATGTTTATATGAGCAACATCGATGTTTTCATACACAACATCGATGTTCTCAAATACAACATCGATGTTCTCAAATACAACATCGATGTTTTTGAGCTTCGCGAAAAAATGATGAAAAAGGGTTATGCAAGAACATCGATGTTGGAAAATGAAACATCGATGTTTTATGGCTACTGCCAAAATTCATCTTGAAAGCAATTTTCACAACATCGATGTTTTATTGGACGACATCGATGTTTTCTGGCTTCGGCAAAAATATATTTCAAAGACAATTTTCATGAACATCGATGTTGGATTGTAAACATCGATGTTTTGACCAACGGTCACAAGAACATCGATGTTTTATAATCCAACATCGATGTTTTAGAGCTACTGCCAAAAAGATTAAAAATCGACTTGATGCAACATCGATGTTGTACTCAGAACATCGATGTTTTATGGCACAACATCGATGGTTTGGACACAACATCGATGTTTTATAGCTACGACAATTTTCTTGATTTTGTTGAATGAAATAACATCGATGTTCGACAAAAGAACATCGATGTTTAGGACTCAAAAACCAGTGTTATGACTTACATGATTTATGAAGATGCATGAGGAAAACAATTTTTGGTTTGAGCCAATGTCTAGGAGAAGTTGAGTGTTTACCTTGTACAAAATAGGTTCCTAACACTCCTTGCTCTTTTTGCTTGTTACTTCAATTCTTGACTTTAATTCTTGAGCAAGTTGTTCTTGATTTATTTCTTTTTGCTTGACATTGCCCTTGTACATTTTGTGTTCCTAACTCATCTTTCTCTTCTTGCTTGTAGCTTCAAGGATGTCATCAATTAAGCCAAGGTTTGTCATTATCAAAACCCTGAAAGAAAGCATGGAGGCATTAGTTCTAACAATTTCCCCCTTTTTGATAATGACAAATACATAGAAGTGTATGTCAAGTTTTATGAATTTATAAATGAGGGTGATTCCCCCTGACTTGGTTAACTTCATATGTTAATTAGTTAATAATGATGATTCCCCCTGACTTGATGCATATACTTCTTCTTTTCATCTTCCCCTTTTTGTCATGAGCAAAAAGAAATTGGCAATAAGAAGCATTTTATTGAAGTGAAATAAAGGAAACATTAACATAGCAAGAAAGAAGAGTTTAGAAGGATGGGCTCAGATCATCGTTATCATCATTGTCTTCAGTGGCTTCCTCATCACCATCATCTTCTTCTTCATCATCCTCTTCCATTGGCATGTAGTCCGCATCATCATTATCGTCTTCATCTTCAACATTCAAGTCTTGAAGTACAGTGGAGAAGTGATATGGCGGAGGACCAAAGTGGACATGAGCAAAATATGAGCGAAGATCGTGCCCTTGTCTTTGCACTTCCGTGTCGATGCGATCAATGGATCGTTCCATGCCTTTGATAGTGTGTCCCATGGTATTGACACTAAGTTGTAAAGCATGGAGGGAAGCTGCAATAGATTCAAGCGTAACAGAAGGAGCGTGGACAGGAGCTGGAAGTGGGAGAAGTGCGCCTATTGGTTGTTCTTCTGCTTGTTGTTCAGCTGCTTGGGCAGGCCGGTGAGCACCCTCAGCTGCGTGACCAGCACGGAAGGTTGCATCTGAAATTGCCCAAGTCTTGACTGCTGTGGTGAGAGTTCCAACCAGCGGATTGCTACTTGTACTCATCAAAATATTGGTAACCAAGAAAGCATAGGGCAGAGGATGATCATTGGTCGCATGTTCTGCCATGTGCATGAGGACGAATCGTGCCCAGTTAATTGGCGCACCGTAAAGGATGGCATGAAGAACTTTCTCATCTTCAGTGGTCAGAGTTGTGTGGCCTCCGGCTCTTGGTTTGATCACCCGAGTGGCAAGATAAAGAAGAACCCTGTACTCTGGATTAATTGAGTGAATTGTGGGTCGACCGGAACGGTTTCTCTTCACCTCTGTGAAGCCAAGCTCAGCAAGAAGGGGGATCTCATAGTTAGTGAGAAAGTGATCACCCCCATAGCCAGAGATGTCATAACCTTGAAATGGCAAGTTGGCAATGGTCCCGAACTGCTCCAAGGTGAGCTGAATAATCTTCCCATTTATTTGTGTAGATAGGACATCTCCTACTCGGGTGAGAGTTGAGTAGAAGGCTCGGATGAAATCATGACTGAACTCATGCCTGCTACGGGTAACAAACTCCCAAAGGTGAGACTCTTGAAGAAGTCTTGGAAGATTTGTGTATTGTTTCAGTTGAGGGTATTCAGCGGGAAGATATCTAGGTGAGGCAATGGCTCGTTTGGCAAAGAGGGTGAGGTAATGGTGGAGCTGTTGACGTGAGGTGAACCAAATTTTGGAACCCGCTACAGGACATTGATGACCAGAGGTTGAAGTGCTCCTTCTTTTGGTTGGGTGTTCTTGGGTAGAGTCTTTCCCTTTGGTGCTTTTCTTTCCTCCAACCATGGTGAAGAGAAGAAGAAAAGATAGAGTGCTTGAGAGAGTGAGGGAGTGTTCTGATTTGTGTGAAAGTGAAGAGGAAGGTGCAAGGTTGGTTTGCTTTTATAGTGGGGACCAAAATATAGCTGTTGGAGCATTGAAAACAGGCTCTAACGGCTATTTTTTTTTGAAAATCAATAGCTCAACATCGATGTTTACAGGAGAGACATCGATGTTGGAGACTGTGCAACGGCTCTTTTTTTTTAAATGTCAACGTCTAAACATCGATGTTGAAGCTGAGAAACATCGATGTTGGGACTGTGCAATGGCTATAATTTTGAAATGCAATGGTCCAACATCGATGTTTTCATGCAGAACATCGATGTTTTCTACTCTGGGCCGAAAGAATAAATGTGCCCTGGTTGAAACATTGATGTTTGCACCTAAAAACATCGATGTTGGTTTTTGCTCCCTGATTAAAAAGGAAAACATACTAATTGTGGAACATCGATGTTTTATATACAAACATCGATGTTTTTTGAATTCTGCCCAATTGAAGATTAATGAAAAAAATGGTACAACATCGATGTTGGTTGACTAAACATCGATGTTTTATACCATCTTACCTGAACTTCGGTGTTGTAAGAAGCAACATCGATGTTTTGAACATTCGGCCTATTGTGAATAGCTTCCAACATCGATATTATGTTGGGCAACATCGATGTTGACTCTGATTTGCTTAGTTAATTCCTTTTGTTCAACCTTGCTTGTGATCCGAATTGAGGTGTACCTGCAAGACAGAGTTAGTAGAGCCTCGGGTGCCCGAGTTAGTAAAGAAGGATACAAGCTTTATTGAGATAGAAACATATGCAACAAATTTAAGAGATAGTAAGGAAGCCTCTCTGCCACCAAGAAACATTTTCTCCTTGTCGTAAATGCACCGGGCTCGTGAAGATGTCTTGTCAGTTAGACTTTGGTTGTCTCTGATGCCCGACTAATCAGACAGTAAATCCCCATGATGAATCAATAATTAATTCGATGCCAAGATTTTCAAAAAGCAGATGCTTGATTATCTGAAAAATTGGCGGTTAGTAATAAATGAATTGGCAAAGTTAGCCTGTAATAAATGCATGAATAGAGGCATCAAAGAAAGAAGCCAGAGCTCACAAATAATGCATGATCGACATGACTCAAAAATATATAAACAATTGCATCCCGTATTTAATTAAAGGTGAGACGGGTATTGGTGTGTGCTGTGGCAATAATTTCAAAGGAAGTAATCTTTGAAGGGACACAACCAGTTGGCACCTAAGTGTAGAGTAGTCAGCCTTTTCCATTTACCGAGCACCCTTTTGTAGTTTTACGGCAATAGGTGCGATTCAGGCTATGAAACAGTGATAAACAAATTTGCTATAAAAGGAAAGGCATTGATTAGTCAATAATCAGAAGAGTAGAAGTAAAGAAAGAAAACATTTCTGACTAAAGAGAGAAAATACAAAACCTCAATAACAAGAATGTCTGCCCCATCCTCCGTATTCTTTGTAGAGGGAGCCTCCTTAGGAAGGAGAAACCGATTGGCCTATAGCTTAATAAATGAGCATGAGGAGGCACTGCCAGAGGGACTTGGACGGATTCCTCGATTGGTCTTCGTAAATGAAGTCTATTCGACCCGGTTCTTCGTCACCCCTATGGAGGAGACCATCTTCTTGGAGGATCAAAATTCCCTTCGAACATCCTACTATGGTACAGCTAATTCAACTATGTTCTTCATTTCTGTCAGGTTTCAGGAGTTGCTGTTGGAGCCGTCTTATCAAGCTCTGAACGAGGGCAGTCACTACCAAATCTCAATGACAGCTCGGAGCGTTCCTCGAGTAGGGGTCATTCCGCCGACTTGGCCAAAAGTTCGTCTTCTGGTATGGAACTGCAGAGGGATCACAAGATGCTCCCAAGACTTTGTTCGGACCCTGCGAGACTTGAAGAACCAGTATAAACCAAATATGGTTCTTCTAACAGAAACTTCCTGGCAGGCTGGAGAAAACCACGGAGTTATTCCTCTACGTTTTCCATCAGCGCACCGGTTCGAGCTTTCGGGTCAGAACAATTCTGGAGGAATGTGGTTCTCATGGAACGATAGCGTTAGGGTTAACATAGTTAATACTCCTACTAGTTTTACTGTCACAGCTGTTCCAAATCGTTAGGAGCACATTGTAATAAGCCTGTTTACCTTTTAGCATATGAAATGTTATGAGATAGTGTGAGAGTGTAATATGTTTTATGCAAGTGTGTCTTTGTAAAATATGTAATCAGGTATGATTATAACATAGAATGTATGTAAGAGTCATTGTATCGTGTGTTTGTAAGATATCAATAAAAAATGTGTATGTTTCCAGCATAAAATTCTTCCATGTGGATGTTCATCAACCAAGCTAATGTTTCTCAATTTGATCAATTGTGCACTAACTACTAGCTTAGCTTAAATTGAAAGAAATCTGAATATTCTTCTTGAGACATTTAGTTATGAACATGCTACCTAAATTTCTTAACTTAAGTGAGAAGGTTAACTTATTTCTAAGCTATGTATATGCAACAAGGGCAGAACATCGATGTTCAAGAATGCAACATCGATGTTGTTGACCACTGGATAGAAATTTTGAACAGCTTGGAATGAATAACATCGATGTGTAGAACACGAACATCGATGTTTAATGACTACTGGAAAAATAAAGTTCTTACCGAACATCGATGTTTGATACAAAACATCGATGTGCATGCTTGATTTATGGTTTGGCAGTTCTCATGGGAACATCGATGTTGCTTGTTAAACATCGATGTTGTCACCTATTGGTACGGTTTTGCACTATCACTTAGTCTTGAATTTTGGATGCTTCTTTGGTCATTTGCTTGGAGCATCCGCAATCAAGGTACCAAAGTACTCTTGATGCCTTCAAGCATCCCTGCAAAACAAATCAAAAGGATTTTGGTACCCAAATCTTTTTGGGTCCTTGGTGGTTAGAAACATGCCGATGATGGTCCTCATCTTGTGCCCAATGTCTGTGCCTAGTAAAACATACCGGGGCAATGTGTCCTATCCTATTACGATAGTGACAAATAACATTAGGATTATGCATTCTCCTAGGTTGATAGTAGTTGTTGTTTTGTCTATGTTTGTAATCTCTACTTAACTTGTCTTGCCTAGGTAAAATCTTGTTTTCCCTAAATTGAGTCACATGTTTCCTAGGCTTAGTAAAATGAGAACTTTCATTTTTAGCGCTGTGTACATGTGGTCTTGTAACATTAGCATTTGATCTAACATTGTAAGCATACAATTTAGCATAGTGAACTTTTCCACTCCTTGCATTTGGTTTGGCATTTTGAGCATATGACCTTCTATAATGAATGTGTGATCTTGTGTCATGAATATGTGATCTAGTATTATGAGTAGAAGATGAAGCACCATGTTTATGTGTCTTAGCATTAAGCACAGCAGGCTTGACATCATTTGACACATTAGATGCACCCAATCCTTCTTTTTGTGTTGGACTTCTTTGTTGTCCTAGGAGAAGATTAAGACTATCTCTGCCATTAGTAAATTTCTCTATTGTTTTCTTCAGATCATCAACTTGATTCTTAAGAAATTCATTCTCTTTTCCCAATTCAACACAAGCACATACATTCGAGGATATCTTCTCATTAAGTTCATTGCAAGACATATTAAGAGCATGCTTTTCTTTTTCAAGCTTATCAATCTTACTTGATAACTCATCCTTATCATTTAATAATTTCTCATTATCATTTTCTAAGGTTGTAATTTGTTTCTTTAAATTCTTATTGACCTTAGAAACTGAAATGAATTTACTATATACTTCACTAAATGCATCTTGCAGCTCTTCAAATGTATAATCATCACTCGAATAGGAAGTACTTACCTCTTCTGGAGATCCTTCCTTTGCCATGAAACAAAGGTTGACAGTCTCATCTTGCTTGCTGTCTGTTTCCTCATAGATGATTCCCAGCATTTTCCACTTCTCCTTGGCTGTTGCGCAGTGCGAGATCATTTGATAGTCATTCGGATTGATCGCACATTGAAGCATGTTTATCGCCTTGGAGTTGTTTTCGATTCTTTGAATGGCATCTACGTTGTGCTCCACTTTCGTTCTTGATGGGATTTGAACACCATTCTTTATCGTTAGCCAAGCTGCAAAGTCATTGGCTTGGATGAAAACTTTCATCCTTTCCTTCCAATATGTATAATTAGTTCCGTCGAAGAATGGTGCCTGGGTAACGGATTGCCCTTCAGTGATTCCTGTATACAAATAACTTGAACAAGCCATAGAAACTTTCCTCTCAAACGGTGAGGTCTTTCAGAGAGTTAGGCTCTGCTACCAATTGTTAGAACAATAGCCCTTCGCTAAAGGGGGGGTGAGTAGCGATAATCGAATAAAAACGAAATAAGCAGGAATTAAATGCGGAATTGAAAGAATGAAGGACAAAAGCAATTTATCCTGGTTCACACACACTCTACTAGTGTGGCTAATCCAGCCCTTCAAGTCTCACTTGAAGATTTCACTATCTACGTTAAGCTTACGGGTGCTTGACAAACCGTTTACAACCTAGGAATTCTAGTCACAAGAATCCTAAACCCTGAAAGTTCAAGTCACATGAACCTCAGCACTCTTGCTTGAAGATACCTCACTTCAAGACTTTCCTAGGAATTCTAATCTCAAGAATCCTACACTTGCTTAAGGATACCACACCTTAAGACTTCTCTCAAGGGAACAATCCTCCCTTAAAGTGTATGAGCAACACTATAACAACACTCAAACTGATACTCTCTTAAAGAGTGGATATGAGTAAGACAAATAAGCTCTAATAAGGCAACCCTCAAAATCTCAAAGATATTGGCTCATAAAACTTGAATGAATGTGTATCAATGAATGGTAAATGAATGGAGAGTTGATTAGTTTATTTTCAGAGACCTAAATGCTCTATTTATAAGCTCAAAATCATGTGTTAACGTTAGGGACAAGTTCTGAACACTTTTAGAAAAGATAGCATGCTTGGTTGGAAAAGTGTTCTGACCACAACGGCACAACATCGATGTTTTGGAACACAACATCGATGTTTGTCCGTTGGATTTGAATAATTGAGCCAACGGCTAGTAAAACATCGATGTTTATATGAGCAACATCGATGTTTTCATACACAACATCGATGTTCTCAAATACAACATCGATGTTTTTGAGCTTCGCAAAAATATGATGAAAAAGGGTTATGCAAGAACATCGATGTTGGAAAATGAAACATCGATGTTTTATGGCTACTGCCAAAATTCATCTTGAAAGCAATTTTCACAACATCGATGTTTTATTGGACAACATCGATGTTTTCTGGCTTCGGCAAAAATATATTTCAAAGACAATTTTCATGAACATCGATGTTGGATTGTAAACATCGATGTTTTGACCAACGGTCACAAGAACATCGATGTTTTATAATCCAACATCGATGTTTTAGAGCTACTGCCAAAAAGATTAAAAATCGACTTGATGCAACATCGATGTTGTACTCAGAACATCGATGTTTTATGGCACAACATCGATGGTTTGGACACAACATCGATGTTTTATAGCTACGACAATTTTCTTGATTTTATTGAATGAAATAACATCGATGTTGGACAAAAGAACATCGATGTTTAGGACTCAAAAACCAGTGTTATGACTTACATGATTTATGAAGATGCATGAGGAAAACAATTTTTGGTTTGAGCCAATGTCTAGGAGAAGTTGAGTGTTTACCTTGTACAAAATAGGTTCCTAACACTCCTTGCTCTTCTTGCTTGTTACTTCAATTCTTGACTTCAATTCTTGAGCAAGTTGTTCTTGATTTATTTCTTTTTGCTTGACATTGCCCTTGTACATTTTGTGTTCCTAACTCATCTTTCTCTTCTTGCTTGTAGCTTCAAGGATGTCATCAATTGAGCCAAGGTTTGTCATTATCAAAACCCTGAAAGAAAGCATGGAAGGATTAGTTCTAACATAAAGAGAAGCCACCTCTTGGAGAAAATCTACAAGAGACGAGTGCGACCACTACTCACGGGACAAAATAGAGGCAAGGGGACGACCCAAAGCAAGATGGAAAGAAGGCTGTTGATCCGAAGGAAAAGGTTGACAGGGGCTGATCCAAGAGTAGGGGTCCAGTGAAGACGGGAAATCCGACTGTAGATGCTGCTATTTCGATCCTTCAACAATGCTTTGAAAAGATTCAAGGACGGTTGAATGGCCTCGAGGATAGAGTTGACGAATGTGAAGCTAGCAGTGAAGGTAGAATGGATGAGGTTCAGGTGCTAAGACAACAGCTCATAGATCTTAACATCGAAGTGAATGAAGGGTCTCAAACTCTCAGGGAGGAGTTTGACAAGCTAAAAGCATCGTTCTAGGGGCGATCGCTGAATTACAAGTACAGATTGATGTGCTGTCAAAGCAACTTGATGTGGAAGGCCAAGAGTTAAGAGAACTGAAGGCAGGGAATAAACTCATGGAGGAAGAATTGGCTCTATGTAGGAGAGTACTTGCAGGTGGCGAGGGAGGTGCATCTACACGCGCACTACCGAAAATTGACATACCTAAGCCATGTTAGAAACAGTTTTTTGCTAATGCCTCCTTGTCTCATACAGGTTTTGATATTGACAAACCGGACATTGATTCAAAATGACGACAAACCCGAGGCAAAAAGAAATCACTCCCGAAGCAAAAATAAATGACTCAAAGAGAAGGAATGTAAAGTGAAAAAGAGCACAAGAATTGAAGCACAAGAAGATTTAGGAACCTAATTGTAAAAGGTTAACACTCAAATTCTTCTAAGATGTTAGCTCAAACATAATCAATTTTTTCTCATGCATAGCATTTTTTTTATCAATCATAAAAATGGTTTTTGAGCACTAAAGATCGATGTTGTGTTTCTAAACATCGATGTTCCTGCCTTCTAAAAGGTTTATCAAAAGCGACGGTAGCTCAAAACATCGATGTTGGCATCCCAAACATCGATGTTCTCCTGACCGATTGCATTTCAAGATGTTTTGCAGAAACACTGTTCAACCATCGATGTTCATTTTCAAACATCGATGTTCTACTGTTCAAACATCGATGTTCAAAGTTTAAACATCGATGTTCTACTGTTTATTATTTTAAATTGTTTTGGCAGTGCTCAAAAACATCGATGTTCAAGTTTAAAACATCGATGTTTTAGTGACCGTTGGACCAAAACATCGATGTTTAAGTTTAGAACATTGATGTTTTAGTGACCGTTGGCCCAATAATTCATATTTACTGGCCAAACATCGATGTTCTAGTGCTAAACATCGATGGTGTGCCGTTTTAAGCAGAAACCTTTTGCATCTTTCTATGTTCTTTTGTCTAAAGGTGTTTTGGAATGATTCCCCAACGGTCATATAAGTTTTTAGACATATAAATAGAGCATTTACACCTCTGTTTATTCACAATCAACTCCCCATAAATTTATCATTCATTGATACACATTCTTTCAAGTTTTTATGAGCTAATATCCTTAAGATTTGAGAGAGTTGCCTTATAGTGCTTATCTTGTTACTCAACATCCACTCTTTGAGAGAGTTTCTATTTTGAGTGTTGTGAGTGTTGTTGTACACTTGAAGGGAGGTTTGTTCACTTGTTGTGATTCATAGGAAGAGGGTTTTCTTTCTGTGTGAGAAGTCTTGAAGTGAGGTATCTTCAAGCAAGAGTGTTGAGGTTCATGTGACTTGAACTCTCAGGTTGTAAACGGTTTGTTAAGCACCCGAAAGCTTATCGTAGATAGTGAAATCTTCGAGAGAGTCTCTCGGAGGACTGGATTAGCCACACAATTTGTGTGTGTGAACCAATATAAAATTCGGTGTGTCCTTCATTCTTTCATTTCCGCAATTATTTCCTGCAAGTTTTTGATTTTGTCCATAAAACACTATTCACCCCCCTCTAGCGTAGGGCACCTATTCTAACAAGCCAAATATCTATCATGGAATACGAGTGCCTAAGGAGCTTGACATTTTTTTTGCTAACTGTGAATCAATACTTTGCAGGAGTGCGAATTACGAATGAGGACCAAAAAGTGCAAATTGATTCTAGGTACTTCAAGGATGCTGCTATACTTTGCTGGAAACAAAGATTAGAGACCTTCGAGGTGGAAAAGAAGAGGCTTTCATGGGACGAGTTTGTAACGGAACTCAAAGCACAGTTCTACCCGAAGTATGCTGATAGGGAGGCGAGAAGGAAAATGCACAGCATTAAACAGGGGGACAGTATTCGGAAGTACGTGAAGGAGTTTCAAGAGTTGAAGTTTGAGATTCTATGCATGCCAAATTATGAAGCATTTGACATATTCGTTGGAGGCTAGCAAGATTGGCCACAAATGGAGGTCGATAGACGCAAGGTTGAGGCCTTGGACGATGCTATTCGAGTGGAGGAGTCCATAGCAGGTTACAAGGGAGACAAGCTGAAGAGCTCTAATCACGAGGATGGTGATTCTAAAAGTGGTGGAGAGAAGGCTAACTTCGGGAGTTATACATCATCAACAAAGTCAAGTGACACCAAATTTGTGGGAGGAGGCAAAAGTGATGATAACAAACCGTGGGAATGTTTTCTGTGCAAGTGTCCACACAGTGTTCGCGATTGTCCAAAGAAGCAAAAGCTTGCTACGGTAGTGAAACACATTGAAATAGAGGAGCAAGCCCAGAACAAGCAAGGAGGTGGGGTTAGAATGGCACCACTAGAAAGACTCAGAGCTATAGATGCAATAGCTAAACCAAACTAGAAGGGACGGATGTTCGTACCAGTTCAAGTTGGAGGTACAGAGTTGGATGCTTTGGTTGACATAGGTGTGTGAGGACCCAACCTAAAATCACTTGGCCTCCTCACCTATCCCTTCTCACCTTCTTCCTCGGGCCAATCCCATGTCAATAGAGTTGCCACCTAAATTTTATTGAGGACAAATTTTGGGAAAAATCTTTGAATGACTCCTCTAGGCAACTGCTCTTAGCGAACCAAAGACATGGGATTGGAGGTTCGTCATGGATGGGAAGGTGTTAGGCACCCATCCATATTGGGTCGAAACTTTGTGCAATTGAAAAGTTTATGTATGCCTTGTGTAAGTGTGCATGTGTGGAAACAAAAGAAAGGAAAAGAGGGAGAGAAGAAGAAGAATTGGCCTGCATCCCGTTGTGAGACCGAACTACCTACATACCCGAGTGACCGGGGTCCAAGCCACGTAGTTCTAAACATGGCATTAGCGCGCCACTTACATCATCAAAAGCGTTATCAACTAGTCAACAAAATTATATAAAGGGACTAGTGTTACCTCTTGTAGCCCTCTTTTAACTCCTTGGATTGAGTTGTGTTCTACACCCACCTTCCTTCCACTTCTAAGCTCAATGGTTGTTCCCTTCTTGATCTTCTTTTGCTGGACTAATAGTGATGCTCCCCACGAATTTTCTCCAGAGTTTCTGCCTAATAATGTGTTTATGGACTTGGAGAGGTAAAGTTTCTCCAAGCACTAAGAGCTAATGGGTGTGTATGTGAGAGAGAATGTGTGCCCTTTGAAATGTGAAAGGGGGTCCTATTTACAGTGTTCTAGGGAGCCTAGGGGTGTGGACCTGCTTAATGATCAAGAATATGGCCGAAAATCCGGTCTAAAACCGCGTAGAATTGAATTAGGATGGAAAATCGGGAGAAAAAATCATTGTAGGACGCCTATGACCGCCGTGGCGGGTGGTCATCGCGTGATGGCCGCCTTAACCGCCCGGTCAAGCAAGAATTGGGCGTTCTTGCCTTTCTTTAGCTCTCAATCCCCAAAATTTCTCCCCAGTTCGATCCTGCCGCGTAATCAACCCCTAACCAACCCAGAATCACTCCATTACTTGATTACTACTCCCCCCAATCACCTCCTAATTGATTGACAAACATTAAATCCCCATTTTATGCTCAAATAATACCAAAAACACTTTTACCATTTTAAGGGTAATTTAACTATGATTTTCCACAAATTTCAGAGCTAGAATTTTCCTGCAAGGAATGTGTTAATGGGCTGATTAAACTCTGGAGAGCCCCTATATCATTAACTTGGACCTCTAATTTTATTCCTAACTCAACTGTATATCATCTCATTATGCTTGGGTGACAAATAAAAAAGAAAGCCAAATAAATATAATAAGGTATATTTTGGCTAAATAAACCTTAGTATGTATTTTATCCTAATATTAAATCATCTCATTAACCATAATACTCTAATACATAAAGGTTTAAATTGCCTAAATATATATGAATTTCACTAAAATAAATTC
The DNA here is from genome assembly GCA_028386065.3 of Turnera subulata. Classification (NCBI taxonomy): domain Eukaryota; kingdom Viridiplantae; phylum Streptophyta; class Magnoliopsida; order Malpighiales; family Passifloraceae; genus Turnera; species Turnera subulata. Next base: position 129,359 of record JAKUCV010007273.1, read on the forward strand.
TGAACATATCCTATCCTTTGGATAAAATCATCTCATCAATCTAAAGTTAGAACATATTAAAAATCTAATTTAGAGAAACATTCATGGGTCAAATTTGGGTGTTCACAGAAGTCCCTCGTTGGTGAGTCCTTAGTGAATAAGGACGAAACAACGCAAGAAAAGAACAACCAAATTTGATTGATGCAAGCGGTGTGTTGCCATGGGTTGGAGCATCACATGCTCCACTCTAGGAATTATATCATCCTGAAGGTGTGGGATCAGCCCTCGGTTCACGGGAATCATCTCATCCTTTGATTACCATGGAATCATCTCATCCTTTGATTACCATAGAATCATCTCATCTATTGATTACCATAGAATCATCTCATCTATCAGGTTGTCAACAAAGAATCATCTCATCTTTGCCAACTAGGGATTTGGCTCCTCCCTAAGGGATGATTTCGGCGTCGCCTACTTTCTTGGTCTAGTGGGAATCCTCTCATCCCATGTCTGTGATCGTCGGGAAGATTGGCTCCTCCCGTAGTTTGGGGATCATCTCACCCCGTGTTTTGCCAGAAGTAGGTCCTCGGCTTATGATTTATTTGCCTCAAGGTTAGTCCGTTTTTGGACATTCTCATCTCATGGTTTGCGGGAGCAGGGTCTCGGCTTTTGGTTTCAAGGTTTGCAGGAGCTCGATCCCGGCTTTGGACTCTTTCATGTTTGGATTCTCTAACGCTTGGTTTGCGGGAGCTGGGTCCCGACTTTAGGTCTGGACTCTCTCATGGTTCGCGAGAGCTTGGCCCCGGCTTTTGGTTTGCGTGTCTCTCAGGGTTTGTGGGAGCTCACCCTCGGCATTGGGTCGTGTGTCTCTCAGAGTTTGCGGGAGCTCGGTCCCGGCTTTAGTTCTGGATTCTCTCATGTCTTGTTTTGTTCATGTCTGGGTTCATCCCGTGTCTGGGTTTTCTCATGGTTGGGTTCGCTCATATTTCTCGGGACTGTGAAGGCTGGGACTTTGGCTTTCAGTTGGATTCTCTCATGTATGGATTACGGGAGCTGGGTCCCGGCTTTTGGTCGCAAATCTCAGCTTTGGGTAGGGACTAGGTTCGATTGTTTCAAGGTGGCAAGGACTGGGTTTTTGGCTTACTGGCTTTCTATACCTCACGTCTGGGTTCGTACATGTATGGATCCCCTGATGTCTGGTTTGTCCCGTGTCTGGGTTTGCTCATGTTTGCAATCTCTCGTGTTTGGTTTTGTTTTATGGCTCATCTCAAGGTTAGCAAGTACTGGGTCCTCACATCTCTGGGTAGGTGTGATAGATATGGCCTCGAGATCTAGTTACCTCCTCTCATGCTCTCAAGTATTGGCTGGTCTGGGTTGGATGTGATTGTTTCTCCGAGTTATCTCTGGTTCCCTCATAGATTTGGAGAAGGTGCCGTTTCAAGGTGGGGTTGTCTGGATGTCATTAGGTTCGAGATGAGGATGAAGTCTGTTGTGTCCCATGAGACATACAAATCAAAAGCGAGGCATGATGCCCCCAGCATCTGATCACAACCTTAGAGATGGGGCTGAGCATGCCCCTAGTTCATGATTATCCCAGTTCCTGAGTGGGTTTGAAGGAGATGGGGTGAGTCGTGCACCTTGCCTAGATGTGGGCACACCATGCCCCTAGTTTGATTTTTTCGAAGTGGGGCATGATGCCCCCGATAGTATCTACTTGTGGCTCAGGTGATGGGGTTCAAAGTGTCTCTAGTTTGAATGTGGGCGCATCATGCCCTTGGTTCGGTCTTCTCGGGGTGGGCATGATGTCCCCAACATCGTAGTTTCAAATATAGGGATATCATGTGTCTAGTTTAGGATCATCTCGGGCGTCTTAACCCATAGTCAAACAGGTGGTCTACCTCTTTTTACTAGTCATAATCAGATAAATGGGCCTGTCGTGCCCCTAGGGTAATCGATGAATCAAAATGGAGTAACATGCCCCCTGTATGATTTCATAAAAAGTATTTGGGGACCGCCATGCCTTTAGGTATATCACTTATCTTTAATTCAGGGCACGTCATGCCATTACACCAAGTCATCAAATCATTAGTTGAAAAAGTCATCTCGGGGCATCTCATGCCCATACTCACAAATTAACTTCATGGTATATGGCATGGTTTACCCTTAGTGTGTAAATCCATTTCTGACTCGAGCTTAACAAAAATGATATGCCCCTTGAAAAATCAATTCAACAACATTGAAATCAACCTTGACAAAATATCGGGACATGACATGCCCTTTTGAAAGAATCGGCTTGATGAAATTACTGAACATGCCCTTAGTGTGTAAATCGACTGGCGACTTGACGAGTCAAAACCAATTATAAGTCCTTAAAGCACAATTAGGAAATCGACGCGACAACTCAAAAAAGTGGGGCGTGACATGCCCTTTTTGTACAAAAGTCATTAAAATCCCGGGCATAACATCCCCTTTGTGTAAATAAACTTGGCGTTTAAACAACTAAAAAATTAGTGTAAAAACATCTTGACCAAAAACCGAGGTGTGACGTGCCCTTAGAGTCTATAAGTNCCCCCGTTATTAAAACCAGGAAATGTAAGTCTACATCAAGTGATGGATTTATGACATTGTCACTTACATTGATCAATTACCCTCAATCAAGTCTACCTCATCAAGGAATCCTTATTCTACATGTGAGTGATGCATGAGCATGTCTACAATGTTTGTATCTTTTCAATGCATAGGGACGCCCCTAGCTTTTACATGTTCGTTTTTGGATGCAAGTGCTTGTGACATGTTTCTCTTCCTTTTCTCACCTCTCTTCCCTTCCTCTTATTTTTCTCTTCCTATCTTTTCTTTCTATGTTTTTCCCTTTTCTCTTCTCCCTTCCCCCTCTTTTCCTCTCTTTCCCTTGTCTTCTCTCTTCCCGTCTCTCTCCTTTTCTCTATCTCTCGCCCTTCCTCTTCCATTTTTCTCTTTTTCTCTCACTCAGCCCCTTATCTTCTTGGGTTTGCTCTCTCTTTTCTCCCTGGTTGCAAGTGCTTCCTAATTCTACGTGATGTGTCTGTTTCTTGAGTGCAAGTGCTCTCTACTTCTACATGGTGTGTTTGGATGTAAATGCCCCTAATATGATGCATGAGCATTGAAAATCATTCGAGCCAAGGCGAAAGTTAAGTAAGTTGAGAGAAAGTGAGTTATCCCATAGAAAAGCTTTTAAAAGAAGAATTCCCAATGACTATGAAGTCATTTATTTTAGATTCTAATTAGGACCCCAGGGGTGGATATTCCTCGTCGAAAAGTTTGACGGATGAAAGGTCTTCTAATTGGGAAAAGCAAATGGTTGAGTACATATCCCTTCGGAAATGGATGGAGGCGACGTGTCTGGATGAATGTGCATGATCAATTTAATGTCTATCTTCAATGAGTGGTCTTCGCAATGTGAAAGGATGTGGTATGGTGTATAGATTTGTCATTGTTGGCTACTATCCTCATTTTCATTTTTATTTTCATTGCCTTAACTTTTGCCTAGGCCGCCCTTTCGGTTTTCAACCTAGCGGACTTTTCCTTTCTTTTCTCCTTTAATTTTTTTCTTTTTTTTTTTAATTTTTTTTGGAGCAACCATAGACACAGAGTAATGAGACCGTGAAGTTTGGGCAAAATGAAGTGAAGCGCCCTACCCGTATTTACCGAACACAGTAAACATGTGCCGAAACTATTCCTATTGATAGAACAGACAGTACATCGCATGTAACGCCCCGAATTTTCGGTACTTAATTTCTATGGAGTTTCCGGAATTTTCGGAATTTAATTTCCAATTTTACCCTTGCATGATTTTCAGAAATTTTGCTCAAAAAAAATATTATTAATAATTTATTTTCCTTGAAATTATTTCTTTTATGTGAAATAATCTAAGGTATTGGAACTAATTTGTGTTTCAAGGAAAACACATGGCTTGATGTAGTTTTGCCTGAAACTACGTTGTTTTGGGTTTAAAGTAAAAACAAAATCAAATACTAAACCCTAATCTATGGGCGCATTGACTAGGAGGAGAGTTGACCGCGCCTTAGACCAAAACGACGTCGTTTTGGTCAAGGTCGGCCAACCCTAACCCTTTTCCCTTTTCTTTCCCTCTCTCACCTTTCTTTTTCTCTTCTTCTTTCTCTCCCGTCGCGGCTTTGCTTTTCCTCTCTCCTACGTTTCTCTCCCACAACTCCACTGATAACTCCTCCCCAAATCGTGGTCGGTAGTTACTCCCCGAATCTCCTTCCCCTTAATCTTTTTTCGTTTTCTTCTTATTCATTTTCTCTGCTCGCTTCTCACCTTTCTTCTCTCCTTCTTTCTCATCGGGCCGCTGTCGTCACTTATTCCCCATTACGCCGCCGTCGCCCTGCATAGGAGGAGAGTCATTTGTGATTAAGGAGCGGTGGGCTCGCCTCGGCTGCACGTGTTCTTGAGTTCGAGCCGCCGCTGCCGCCGTGGTTGTTGCGTGTTGAGGTGCGCTTGACGGTGGGTCGGCAGCGATCAGATGGGGTTAATGTTGGGTGAGGGAGGTCGGGTACCAGTTCACGGCGAGGAGTCGCCGCCATCGCTGGTAGGCCTTCATCGTTTCTCTTCCTCCTTTTCTTTTGCTTGCTGTGCTTGCGGTTGGATTTTGATTCCAGGCAGTGAGTGTGTGCTCGGTTGCAGGAAATTGATGCCGAATTGTGGCTGTGGTTGGAGTTTCTATCTGTAGATCTCGAGATTGGAGATGCTTGACAGATCCAAGACCTTTGTTTGAGGATCCGTTGTTGTTGTGAACAGTTTATTTTTCCGGTAAGCATTTTCGGCACCTATCCCTGTTCTAATTTGTTGTTTGGATGCACTGTAATAGCGGTGTGGTTGGTGATGATGACGGGATTTGGGCTTTTGACAGTTTGTGGAGAACGTTTCTTCATTCTGGGATTTTGGTACTTTTTCGGCGAGGGCTGACCGGAATCCGGCGAGGCTCGGGTTGTTGTTCCGGCTAGACATAATTTCTTTTCCGGCATTACATGGAAATTCTCGATGTTGGCCGTTATTTGATTTTGTACATGTCATGTTTTGTAAATGCATTTAATTAATGTATTAAAACGATATGGACTTAGTGGAAACCGGGTGTGCACGTTGTGAGTGGCGCTGCCGGAATCCTACCGACGCATATAGGCCTAGGTCGGAAGACTGGGCTCGAGTTTGTAAAATAGTTGGATTATTTTTATAACGATTTGGGCCAGGCCCAATTAATGATATTAAGGATATATAGGCTTTAGGCCGAGTGACTATTATGGGAATGGGTTTTAGGCCCATTGGATAATTAAAACTGACAACTATTATGGATATGGACCTTAGGTCCAAAGGAAGATAAAACCTAATGTTTTAATTTAAGTGGACCTTTAGTCTCGGACTAAGATTATAAGATTGTTTGGGCTTAGACCTTGATGGTTTAGTAACGGGCCTTAGGCTACGGGATAAACTCAAGATCATACATTGGCATGCATTTATTTATTTGTGATGAGTAAGCATCTTATATGATGTGTATATTCTTAGGAAGTTATGGACATAGGAATGTTGAGGCGGAACGAGGCTTCGGCTTTCGAGACAATTAATACGGCCCAGGTGAGGACATATAAACCTTTGTATGCGTACTGCCTACAATACTCGATTATGTGTTGTGGTTCATTAAGTGATAACATTTGTTTGGCATTTAAAGCTGTATGTGTGTATGCCTGTTGTGTTGATGTTGTTGTTGCACGGTGTATCATGATGATGATATCTTTGTTGTAGAGTGCCTAGTTATGAGAACTGTGAGCCTATGTGATGTGGTGTACCAGTTGAGCATGATATGTTGTTATGAATAAGAAATGATATATGACTTTGTGGTTCGTGTGGTGACTTGAGGGTTGAATGCCCGGACTTGAGAATAAGATATTAAATCCACACAATCCTGTTTGATCATAACGTATGGCACAATTCTTTAAGCATAATTGAGAATAACATACTATAATAATTCTACTGTGGGGCTGTTGACCGGTTGGTTCGAGTGGGAAGTGATACCCCTCGGGATTTCATGCGGGATAGCATGGTATATGCGGTTTAGCATGTGGGTCTGTGATGACCGGTTCTACCTCCCGCTTTCTATCTCCCCCTTTCTACCTCCCTTTTTCTCTCTGTCTATCTCTCTCTCTCACTGATTGTAATGGGCCTTGCCCTGATTATATTGGGCTTAAGCCCTGGTTGTCTCATGAGACGGGACCGAGCTCGACGCACACAGTAGAGGGCCCTAATAAAATATTAAATCTTAATAATAATAAAATACAACGATAATAAGATGATTAAAGGCAAGTTTAGGTTTTAAGTTCTGATGATGACTTTGCGTTGTGCAATGTGACTTGTTTGTGCACTATGATTGCTACTGCCCAATGCCAGTATTTGTGGTTGATTTGTATTAGTATACTTTGGTTTATTTGTTTGCGGTGAGACAGTGGTTGGTCTCACCCCCTCACAGTCTTTACACAGGTTAACTGATCGATGATCAGAAGAGCATATCAGCAGGTGGCGGTGCTTTCCTTCTCGGGTCGGATCCATAGGGTTCATTGCATGCATGCTGCTATGTATTTTTGTCTTCCGCTGCGTACTTGATTCCATTGTATTATTTATTATTTGATTAAATGTTGATCATGTTGTTGATATCGTATCCCAGGTAGAAGGGCATTTTGATCACTTCTCATGTTGTAATTAATTTAATGGGTTATTTGGGATATGGGTGTTTAGTTGATGATTTTCGTGTCCCTGGGATGATAAGGGCAACTTAGTCATTTTATATTTAATTCTATTTTATATTAATAAATTGGACACATGCGTTTCATCGCAGTTAAAATACTACACAGTAAATCCAAATACAACAGAAGTTCCAAGACAACATCTGTCACCCACACTCGGGGACCATTATTTAATCCACACAAACTAGCCCAACAGCAGCAGTATAACCAGTATAAACAGCATTATATGCATCATAGGAAAGCAACAACACAACAACATATATAACACAGCAGCGGAAGACTTATATGCACATGCAGCGGAGGTATGTATCCGGAGTCAGGTGGAGAAGAAAGCAGCAGCCATCGAACGTCGTACCTGAACTACGAAACAACTTAACCTACGGGATGAAACTTCGCAGGCGAGGGGTGAGTCCGAAATGCTCACCGACCAAGGATAAATAGTGATATGCAGGCAACCGTAATACCGTAAAGAAAACACAGGCAAGCAATAACACATCTCAAACAAGACTGAGCCAAGACCTAAAGAATATTTATTATTATTACCAATTTTATCTTCCAGGCCCCGTCACTGGACAAGCTAGGGTCGTACCAGGTTATCAATTAATTCCGGATGCCAGGTCAAAGAGAACCAAACCAAACCTTACCATACCGGGACCATGTCCCAAAATAACCATACCGGGTTCAACAACCCAAAATAACCATACCGGGTTCAACAACCCAAAAATAACCATACCGGGACCTCGTCCCAAAATATCAAACCTTACGTGACAACCCACCAACCCGGGGATAAACATCCCCAAACCAAGTAACCGACCATAGCATCCCAAAATTAATTTTTAAACCATCGGGTCGTACCACTACTTTCCATTTGAAAATTAAATCATCATCTCAAATTCACTTTCCAATTTCTACTTCCAATATCCAATTTCCTTTATCCAATTATCCATAGTCAACAGTCCAGCATCAATCTCACACAATATCCACAGAATCAATATCACAGTCCAACAACAGTAATAACCATAGCAGTCAAATAACCAACAATGAACATCTCAGCAGTTTAATCAATCAACAAAGGACAAAAAGTATTACAGGCAACATATCAAGGGTTATCCATCCTCACCTTAGCCGATGATCAATTATGGAAATGTCCAACAGATTCCAAGTCCGGTTCCTCAACAAATTGCTCGTTATCAGCTCATATATCAATCAAATAATATGCACACATAAGGTGATATGCAAATGCCAGACTAACACTGTATGCCGTAAAATAAATACTGACTCGTCTCGGTTACTGCCTCGGGTTAATTCTCCATTATCATCATAACTCACCATTTATTTTCCATGTGTCAAAATACCATACTATACTTATACCCGGATATTATTCTGGTATTTTATTACCTTGATAATACCCTTTTCCATATTTATTCTCCTTAAAATAATTATCATAATATACTTTATATATTTTTAGAAAATCATTTCCACAACTCTTTTCCCAGAATTTCTTTTCTTTTTTTTTTTATTAAAACCGGACTGGGCCCAAAATAACTGCCAAAACCCATGGAACTCAACCCAATAGGTCAGCCCTGGCCCAGACGCAGAGCCCAAACCAAAGCATGAGCCACAAGCCCACGCCAGGCCCAGACCCGCGCCAACCCAAGCTGCAGCCGACCCGTTGAAGAAACGGGTCACTCACCCTCAATCCGGGTCTGCGACTGGAGACAGGAGGTGAAACAGTGGCGAGCGACGAACGGAGGCGAGGCGACGAGATCGAACAGGCGATGGCGGCGAAAAGCTATCGGCTACTGAGCACGGCTGCAGACTGTCAACGGCGAAGGGAGAAGCAACGACGACGAGCCAAACACAAAACGGGTCGTCGGGTCCTTGGCTGCCGATGGCGCGTCGAGTGGCGAGGGCGGGCGGCAACGGTTGTGTCTAGTCGGCAACGGCACGGGGAGCGCGATGGTGTGGGTGGTGTCTTGTGAGGCGGCGTAGTTCACTCCCTCGTGAACAGTAGCAGAGGGGTGAGGGAGAAGGAAAGGTGACGGTGGTGATGAGGTGGCAGTTTCTGGTTGGGTGTGTGTTGTGTGTTTTGTTTTTTTTTTATTTTGTTATGGTATGAGTTTTGTGTGTAGGTTTGCAGGCAGAAGGTGATGTCTGGGTACATGTTTGTAGAAGGTGATGAAGATGGTGTGCACTGAAAGCAGAAGAAACACAGTCTTATAGGCATACAAATCCACTGGTGAGGCACAGGTTACACAGGCAGTTCACAAGCAAAACGGGAGAAGGCGGTTGAATAATTGAGCTGCCTCAATTATATGGTACTGTGCAACATGTGACGTGTGTCCCGCCTGGACCAGAAAATATCCAGTATACCCCCTTACCTTTATTTCTGGTCCCTTAACTGGGGGGTAAACCCGGCTTTTCTGAAGATTCCTGGACCCAAAAAATCCCAACTTTGGTCCGTAAAATCCGCATAAAAATCTCGAACGTGGGACAAGTCTCGGTTTCCGAATCCGATGCTCGAGTTACCATCGGTATGATTCGGTTTCTCAACTGTCTGACCTCTCGGGCAAGAATCTGCTCTGGCAACTCTGTATACGTAAGATCCTCTGCGACCTCAACATCTGCTATAGTAACCACTTGGGTCGGATCTGATCTGTACCTCCTCAACATAGAGACATGGAACACGTCGTGAATCCGTGACAACTCCTCTGGTAGAGACAATCTGTACGCCAAAGGTCCAACCCTTTCCACGATCTCATACAGCCCGATGTACCTGGGACTCAGCTTTCCTCTTTTCCCAAATCTGATAACACCCTTCCAAGGTGCAACTCGGAGGAAAACTCTTTCTCCCACTTGGTACTCCATCTCACGGCGATGCTTATCGGCATAACTCTTCTGTCGGTCCTGTGCTGCTCTCATACTATGCATAACTATCTGGATCTTATCAACTGTCTGCTTGACTAAATCTGGACCAACGATCAAACGAAGACCTTCTTCATCCCAACAAACTGGACTTCGGCATTTCCTTCCGTAAAGAGCTTTGAACGGTGGCATGCCAATACTGGAATGAAAACTGTTGTTATAGGCAAGCTCCACTAAAAGCAAGTACTGATCACAACTCTCACTGAAATTAAGAGCACAAGCCTTAGCATGTTTTCCAGCGTCTGAATAGTCCTCTCTGACTGTCCGTCAGCCTGAGGATGAAACGCGGTACTGAAACTCAATTTTGTACCCAAATCTGCTTGTAGACTCTTCCAAAACCGTGATGTGAATCTCGGATCTCTGTCTGAGACTATGGACTTAGGAATTCCATGTAGCCTTACAATCTCTGCAACATACTGTTTCGCCAACTTATCCAAGGTGTCTGTCTGTCGGATGGGAAGAAAATGAGCTGATTTTGTAAGTCCATCAACGATAACCCAGATAGCATCATGCTGTCTCCGAGTCAATGGTAATTTGACCACAAAATCCATAGTGATCATCTCCCATTTCCAATCTGGCACTGTCAACGATCTCAACTTTCCCGCTGGAGCCTGATGCTCGGCTTTCACTTGCTGGCAAGTGATACACTTAGCAATATACTCGGCTACATCTTTCTTTATACGTGGCCACCAAAAATGACTCCTCAAATTCTGATACATCTTGGTGCTTCCGGGATGCATAGCATACGGTGTCATATGTCCTTCTTCCAGAATCTGATTGCGGAGGTTACCAACACTAGGTACACATAGACATTTTCCCAGCATCAGCGCACTATCCTTGGCTATGTGAAACTTGTCTTCCTTTCCACTGCGGACTGCTTCCTTCAGCTTGATCACATCGGGATCTCCATCCTGTAGTTCCACAATCCAACCTCTCAGGTTAGACTTGACTTCAATATGGGTCAACAAAGCTCCTGTCTCATCAACTGACAAATCAACTCCCATCTTCCTTAACTCGATAAGAGAGGATATCGAGTAGGTCGTGGAAGCATCTTCTGGTTGTCTTCGGCTCAAAGCATCAGCTACAACATTAGCTTTTCCAGGGTGATACTCAATAGTACAATCTTAACCGTTCAACTACTCAACCCAACGTCTTTGTTGCAGGTTAAGTTCCTTCTGAGTCATGATGTACTTGAGACTTTTATGATCTATGAAAAACCGGCATCTCTCTCCGAACAGGTAATGTCGCCAAATTTTCAAAGCAAGGATCACTGCGGCCAACTCTAGATCATGTGTCGGATAGTTCTTCTCATGCGGTCTCAACTGTCTCGAAGCATAAGCAATCACTCGGCCCTCTTGCATCAGAACTGCTCCCAAACCAAGACCTGAAGCATCGCAAAACAGCACATACTCCACTCCTGGCTTAGGTACTGTCAAAACTGGCGCTGATGTCAACTTCTTCTTCAGTTCATCAAAACTCTTCTGGCAGGCTTCACTCCAAAAAAAAGGCCTGATCTTTCTTCAACAGCTTGGTCATAGGACTGGCTATCCAAGAAATACCCTCGATGAATCTCCGGTAATATCCTGCAAGTCCAAGAAAATTTATGACTTCGGGTACTGTCTTGGGTGACTCCCACTCTAGAACAACTTTCACTTTGGCAAGGTCAACTTCAATCCCATCCCCGGATACAACATGTCCAAGGAATGCAACTTCTTCAAGCCAGAACTCGCACTTGCTGAACTTGGCAGACAACTATTTCTCTCGCAACCTCTGTAGTACTACCCTCAGGTGCTCTTTATGTTCTTCCCTGTTCTGGGAGTATATCAGAATGTCATCAATGAAGACTACCACGAACTTGTCCAGAAACTCGTTCAAGACCATGTGCATCAAGTACATGAAAACTGCAGGTGCAGTGATCAAACCGAAAGGAACCACTGTGAATTCAAAGTGTCCATACCGAGTGCGGAAGGCTGTCTTCGGTATGTCCTTCTCTGCAATCTTGACCTAATGGTATCCAGACTAAAGATCAATCTTGGAAAACATGGTAGCTCCTTGTAACTGATCAAAAAGGTCATCAATCCTGGGAAACGGATACTTGTTCTTCACTGTCACATTGTTCAACTGTCAGTAGTCCACACACATATACAAACTGCCATCTTTTTTTTAACAAACAGAACTGGTGATCCCCAAGGTGATGTACGAGGTCTGATGACTCCCTTCTCAAGCAACTCATCTAACTATTTCTTTAACTCCTGGAGTTCTGTCGGTGCCATCCGATATGATGCCATCGAGATAGGTGTCACTCCCGACATCAAGTCGATAGTGTACTCAACTTCTCTGTCAGGTGGCAATCCTGGTAGATCCTCTGGAAACACATCTGGAAACTCTCTCACAACTGTGATGTCCCCTAAAACCGGAGTCTGAACTTTTTCGCCCTTGACATGAGTCAACAAAGCATCTGGACCATGCGGTTTCATTCCGAAATCCTGATTAGCAGAGATACTACATGTAGTATCAACTCTCCCAATACTTGTCAACAAAACCTGTCGCCCACCATCGGAAGTCAGCAGTACTTCCTTGGTTTGATAGTTTACCATAGCACTGTACCTTGACAACCAATCCATCCCCAGAATGATATCGAAACCTCCCATGTTCATCATAACTAACCGTGCAAGAAAAACCTCGTTATCGTACGAAAGCGAAACGTCTCTGCACACATGGGTTAATCTGACCACTATACCCACAGGTAACCTAACCCTCACCGGACAAGTTAAACTCTCTTCCGTATAGTTATGTTGTATTGCAAAACTTTGCGCGACAAAAGAATGCGTAGCACCAGGATCAATCAAAGTATATGCAATACTACCAGAGACTGTAAAAGTACCTGCTATGACATCGACATTCTCTGGATCCTCATCAGCGGTGATCACAAATGCTCTCGGCACTGCTGCACTCTGATTCATGGCTGACTGGGTTCTAGCAGGAACAGCTCTACGTCCTCGGCCTCGGCCAACTCCAGAACCACTAGGAACCCTGGCAACTGAAGCTTGCACTGTCTGAACAGGTGTCGTACCTCCGGATCTTCCCAACTTAGGACAAGAATGTCGGTAATGCCCAACTTCGTTACACTCACAGCACCTCACCTGAGACAGAGGAAGTCTCGGGCGAATATTCCCAGACGAAGTCCCTCTAGACTAAGTCCAAGAACTGCCTCTATTGTAGGTATTGTTGTTCCATCCACATCCCTGGCTTACTAGCATAGATCGGCTCTGTCCATACACTGATCGGTTAGCAGATATCTGGAACCTCTTGTTCTGTCCCCCAGAACCCTATGCAGCTTGTCTCTTACGGATCTCCTATTGCTCTCTCTCATTGCCTAGCTAAATAATCTCGGCTCTCAAGGCATCTGATAGCATGTCCTGGTAAGTCTCATAAACCTTGCATCCCATGACTGTCTGGATGCCAAATCGAAGACCATCCCAAAAAAGTCGGCATCTGGCCTCCTGAGCAGCTACAAACTCGCTGGCGTAGATAGAAAGGCAGTTGAACTGGACCTCATACTCATTGACCGTCTGTTCTGCCCCTGTTGTAATCCCAGAAACTCTCGTTTCAGCTGGTCCTGGTACGCCTCAGAAACAAACTTCCTTCCGAACATATTCATGAACTGATTCCGTGGAATAGTGATAGGGGTCGACAAATATCTGGTTGCAGACACCCACCAATCAACGGCAACTCCTCTGAACATAGCAGCGGCATATCTGGCCCACTTGTCATTCCTGCACGTCAGTTTCAGCATAACTCGGTTCATCTGTCTGAGCCACTGATCAGCATCCTGTGGTATAGTAACACCGGTGAAAATCTTTGCCCCAAGCTTTTCCAGCTTCGTATACACTGGATCCTCAACGGGTCCCTGATTTTCCTATTCCCGAGCTTCCATAGCATCGATACGAGCATCCCTGGCATCTTGCCTTTGCAGAATCTAAGTTACCACGTTTAACATCTGCGTTGGGTCTCCCAATGGAACAATCGGAGGGTGTTCCGGACCTCCCGCAACTTGCTGCGGTCCGATTGTTCCGGACCTCCCGCAACTTGCTGCGGTTGATCCACCGATACTTGATCGTCTTCTAGGTGAACTCCAGCATGTTGATTCCCTCCAACCGGATCCATTCGTACCTATATGAGAAAGTATATGTATGCATATCATATCATCACAGATCTTATGCGCAAACAGACAATCATGCAATCACAATTACGTCCCTAATGACCTACTGCCTGCTCCGCTACCAAAATGAAGTACCCCGACCCGTATTTACCAAACACAGTAAACACGTACCGAAGCTATTCTTATTGATAGAAAAGATAGTACATCACAGTCAAAATACTACACAGTAAATCCTAACACAGCAGAAGTTCCAAGACAAGATCTATCACCCACACTCGGGGACCATTATTTAATCCACACAAACTAGCCCAACAGCAGCAGCATAACCAGTATAAACAGCATTATATGCATCATAGGAATGTAGCAACACAGCAACATATATAACACAGCAGCGGAAGACTTATATTCACATGCAGCGGAGGTATGGATCCAGAGTCAGGTGGAGAAGAAAGCAGTAGCCATCGAACGTCGTACCTGAACTACGAAACAACTTAACCTACGGGATGAAACCCCGCAGGCGAGAATGAGTCCGAAATGCTCACCGACCAAGGATAAACAGTGATACGCAGGCAACCGTAATACTGTAAAGAAAACACAGGCAAGCAATAGCACATCTCAAACAAGACTGAGCCAAGACCAAAAGAATATTTATTATTACTACCAATTTTATCTTCCGGGCCCCGTCACTGGACAAGGTAGCGTCGTACCAGGTTATTAATTAATTCTGGATGCCAGGTCAAAGAGAACCATACCAAACCTTACCATACCGGGTTCAACAACCCAAAAATAACCATACTGGGACCTCGTCCCAAAATATCAAACCGGGCATGACAGCCCACCCATCCGGGATAAACATCCCCAAACCAAGTAACAGGCCATAGCATTCCAAAATTAATTTTCAAACCATCGGGTCGTACCACTACTTTCCATGTGACAATTAAATCATCATCTCAAATTCACTTTCCAATTTCCACTTCCAATATCTAATTTCCTTTATCCAATTATCCATTTCCACTTCCAATATCTAATTTCCTTTATCCAATTATCCATAGTCAACAGTCCAACATCAATCTCACACAATATCCACAGAATGAATATCACAGTCCAATAACAGCAATAACCATAGCAGTTAAATAACCAACAATGAACATCTCAGCAGTTCAATCAAACAACAAAGCACACAAAGTATTACAGGCAACATATCAAGGGTTATCCATCCTCACCTTAGCCGATTATCAATTATGGAAATGTCCAACAGATTTCAAGTCCGGTTCCTCAACAAACTGCTCGTTATCAGCTCCTATATCAATCAAATAATATGCACACATAAGGTGATATGCAAATGCCAGACTAACACTGTATGCCGTAAAATAAATATTGACTGGTCTCGATTACTGCCTCGGGTTAATTCTCCGTTATCATCATAATTCACCATTTATTTTCCATGTGTCAAAATACCATACTATACTTATACCCGGATATTATTCCGGTATTTTATTACCTTGATAATACCCTTTTCCATATTTATTCTCCTTAAAATAATTATCATAATATACTTTATACATTTTTAGAAAATCGTTTCCATAATTATATATATTTTCTCTTTTCCCAGATTTTTTTTTAAATTATTAAAACCGGACTGGGCCCAAAATAACAGCCCAAACCCATGGAACTCAACCCAACAGGTCAGCCCTGGCCCAGACGCAGAGCCCAGACCAAAGCATGAGCTACAAGCCCACGCCAGGCCCAGACCCGCAGCAGCCCAAGCTCCAGCTGACCCGTTGAGGAAACGGGTCACTCACCCTCAATCCAGGTTTGCGACGGGCGACACGAGGTGAAACAGAGGCGAGCGACGAACGGAGGCGAGGCGATGAGATCGAACAGGCGACGGCGGTGAAAAGCTCTCGGCTACTGAGCACGGCTGCAGACTGTCGACGGCGAAGGGAGAAGCAACGACGACAAGCCAAACGCAAAACGGTCGTCGGGTCCTTGGCTGCCGACGGCGCGTCGAGTGGCGATGGCGGGCGGCGACGGCTGTGTCTAGTGAGGCGGCGTAGTTCACTCCCTCGTGAACAATAGCATAGGGGTGAGGGAGAAGGAAAGGTGACGGTGGTGATGAGGTGGCAGTTTCTGGTTGGATGTGTGTTGTGTGTTATGTTTTTTTTTTTTTTATTTTCTGGTATGGGTTTTGTGTGTAGGTTTGTAGGCAGAAGGTGATGTCTCGGAACGTGTTTGCAGAAGGTGATGAAGATGGTGTGAACTGGAAGCAGTTGAAACACAGTCTTATTGGCATGCAAATCCACTGGTGAGGCACGAGTTACACAGGCAGTTCACAGGCAAAACAAGAGAAGGCGGCTTAATAATTGAGTTGTCTCAATTATATGGTACTGTGCAACATGTGAAATGTGTCCCGCCTGGACCAAAAAATATTCAGTATACCCCCTTATCTTTATTTTTGGTCCGTTAACTCGAGGGTAAACCCGGCTTTTCTAAAGATTCCTAGACCCAAAAAATCCCAACTTTGGTCCGTAAAATCCGCAGAAAAAACTCGAACGTGGGACAAGGCTCGGTTTCGGAATCTGATGCTCGAGTTACCATAAATTAATTACCCAAGATTCATTTTAATTGGTAAATCACTATAAAATAACTTAAACAGTCCCGGTAAAAATGAAATTTTTACCTGGCCTGTTACATGAAGACCACTCGGGCTGGGTATACTCGGATGACTAATGAGGAGGTAGACTATAGATATCAATGAGGGATTAGTGGGAAACCAGAGTACTCTTGACAATAGTGATTTCATGAAATACAAGTCGAAAAGAGAGACCTTATGACTATAGGCGTAAATACAATCAACATTGTGGCATGCGTATCTAGCAATGACCCCAATCTTTCCAATGAAAATTACTAAAACATTATGATATATGCTATACGTATCAAGAAGAATTCATTTAAAATAGTAAAAACACATGATATGTTGTACAAAAATACATAAAATAAATATATAATTTACAAAAAAAAAATCACTATTATTTCTCCTTACACTTTTTCCATAAATTCATTTAATTTATTATTCTTTCCATAATTCGAGAATGTTTTTTGTATAAATAATAATGAATTTTAGAATATAATCATGGTAATATATTACTATATCATGTTAAAATATATTAAAAAATAATAATTTAATCTAATAATTGATACTTAAATAATTTAACTGTTAGTTTTTATTTGAATAATTATTAATATTAAAAAATAATTATATTATGTATTACTGTGCAAAGCAGAAAAACTAGTTATATTATAACAAGTAGGCGGTTTAATTTGCAATGATGAATGTGTTTGTGTTAGTCCAATTTATTCTAGGGTTAAGGAGTGCTTATCTAGTCGGTAAGAGTCATCTATATAAATTAATAGTAGAAAGAGCGCAGTTTATCATTAGTGTGTGACTAGGAGAAAGGGGCACCAACGTTTTTTAAAAGTTTGAAAAAGGAAAACGTTAGGGATTCCCTGACCTAGAAGTTGTTACAATGGGAGCAGCGAAACGTTTTTTAATAGTTTGAAAGGGGCACTAACATTTTTTTAATAGTTTGAAAAAGGCTACTAATAATACACTTTAAAATTGTATTTATTTATTTAAACATGATAAAAAGGCTTAAATGTTTTTTTCAAAAATTATTATGTGATTTACGGTTTTTATTTTTTCGAAATATATTATGGGAATAGTAACGTGCTCTAGAAGTTGCATCTTCTATTTTTAAAATTAAAAAGAAAAAAGTTCATGAATGCAAAAAATAATAGTTAAACTCATGAGAAAATTAAAAATTCCTCCGTACCAATTATTAGTTTTAAAAATATTTTACCTCTGAAATTCATGATCCAAAAAATTTAATTAAATTTTTTTTAACCTTAAGTTTGACGAATATTATTTTTTGTAGTTAATACCTCAAAGTTATCGATGAGAATGAGAATAGAAGTAAGAAGGCTACTAATATTACAATTAAAAATTAATTTTGAAATTTTAAGGATATTTTTAGAAGGCTTAAAAAACTTTTTTTGAAAATTTTTATGTTGTTTATGGTTTATGTTTCTTTTATGTAATAAATTGTTTTGAAGTTAATACCTCAAAGTTAATGATGAAATTGAGAATAGAAGGAAAAAGTCTACTAATAATATACTTAAAAATTGAATTTGAATGTTTAAGGTTATTTTGAAAAGGCTTAAATTTTTTTTCTTAAAAAAATTATTATGTGGTTTATGGTTTCAATTTTTTTTGGAAATATATTATATTTAAAAAATAATAACTGAAAGTTAACAATGAAATTGAGAATAGAAGGAAAAAGTCTACTAATAATATGATTGGTAATTGTATTTGTTTCTTCTAGGAAATTTTAAAAAGGCTTAGTTGCTTTTGAAAAATTATTATTTTGTTTATGAGTTTTAAATTTTTTAACATATAATAAATTTTTTAATTTAAATTTAATATAGAATATATTGAATTCTTTAAATAGTTTCTAAAGTTTATTTAGAAAAAAATTAAATAACTAAATACTGAAAAAGGCTTAAAAGGCTTAAATGTAGAATTTTTAAGAATATTTTTTAAAGTCTTAAAAGTTTTTTTTTGAAAAATATTATGTGGTTTGTTGTTTATGTTTTTTTTTTATGAATATTAGATGGTTTAAATTTTTTAATCTGGTATAATAATGTAAAGAAATAAAAAGAATAGGGCACCTTTATAGTTTATTAATTTAATAGCACTAACTTGATAATAAAATTTTTTAAAGTCCCTCCAAATCCATGTTTTTGTGATAAAATTGGGCCACTCAGCAAGCGTTTAGTACTCCGATAGCAATCCCCTTTGCGATAATGAATCTATTTGTGTTAGCCCAATTCTTACTAGGTTAAGGAGTGTTGTTATCACCAAAAATCGGACGCTATGGTTATTCGTATAGGGCCGAAGGAATATTGATGGTTAGGCCCACTATGGCATGGTTGGCTTGTCCGGATCGTGTGTATATAAATTAATTGTAGATAGAGCAGAGTTTATCATTAGTGTGTAACAGCAAAACATCAAGGTGTGTGACTAGGAGAAAGGGGCGCCGACCTTTGTTAATAGTTTGAAAAAGCAAAACGTTGAGGGATTCCCTGACCTAGAAGTTGTTACAATGGGAGCAGCGAACCTCAGATTACCATCCGAAATTGTGGAGGAGATACTAGCGCTGTTACCTCAACAGTCCATTCATCGATTTAGGTCCGTCTCCAAGTCATGGTCGTCTTTGTTGGTCAGTGTAGAGTTCCACAAATTGAGATCCAGGTCGTCACCCCCCGAGATTACCGTCCAAAAACTCCTACATAATTACTTTAAGAAGTATCCTGATGGTGCCAATCCAACAGGCCATCGTGGTCTTGGATCATTAGATTTTCGTAACGGCCAAAGTAAGAATGACGAGGTATGGTTTCCAACAGCAAGAGATCAGGTTGTAGGATTTGTAGGATCATGCAATGGATTAGTTTGTGTAACTCAACCTGCAGGACTTGACCACCTTATTAGGGACATTACCGTGTGGAATCCTTTTACCGGTGTCTGTAGAAAATTGCCAAACCCTGAATATACATCAGCTCCTGATGATTACGGTTTTGGACATGATTCGGTCCGTGAGGATTATAAGGCTGAACCTGTTGCTAACGGTTTTGGACATGATTCGGTTGGTGATGATTATAAAGTGTTTGTAGCCGCACATCGCCCTTATGCTCCCGCTCGGGAAGTTGAATTTCAAATCTTCTCTCTGAAGGCAGGTTCCTGGAGAAAGTTGGAAATTCTTAGCGGATACTTGCAGCGGCTGCAGCTGATTGAAGAAGGGGGGAGGGGTCTGTACTTGAATGGCGCACTTCACTGGGGAAGTAGGTCCGGTGAGAAGATCATTGCTTTTGATTTGGTGGAGGAGAAGTTTTCTGATGTCCGAGCCCCAGTTTTGGAGGATCAATCTTATGAACATGTTAGCATGGGAATTGTTGGAGAATATCTGTGTATGTGTTGGCGTACAATGGGAAAGAAGATTGTTTGGATGATGAAGGAATATGGCAACTGGGTTCCTTTCATCCAGTATAGTGAGTTAGGACTTTTTGGATCAGGCCTTGTTGAATATGAGTGCAATTTCATACCCCCTCGCGGCGGATACATGATGCTCTACTTCCGTTTATATGGGGGGACGGCAATACTCCAATGGAGTAATAATGATGGAGAAGCTGATGCAGTGGATCAGGGAGGCAGAAAGCGCTGTATGTTTTACGAAAAAGGTTCATGCATCCCCTATACAGAAGCTCTCACCTCTCCCTACCCAACTGCTAGTGAGGTAGATTTCCGAACATGATTGAATTAAAAACAAAGGAAGGTTTAACAAGTCAAATAGGTGGGTTATAAGAACCTAGTCCTGGCATTTTAAAAAAATTTTGGCTTTGTACTGAATATTTGGTTCTATACAGATTTAGTTGTTTTGGTTGTTGAGAAAGATAAACTTAAGCAGATTGGGAATTCAATTGCCTTTGATAGATATATTGCTAGCACTTCCTTCAATGCACTTCCTTTGGTTTGGCTTGTTGAGAATGATAATTATGTTTGTGTAGACAAAATTGAGGTGGATTAAGAGCCGGATCCTAGGATTTTTCATATTGCCGTAACTCTATTGCTAGTTTTGTTTGAATTACTTGTTTTCGGCATACACTTAACCAAAATATTTTGGGCCTGAGCTTTGACTAAATGTTCATACCAACAGTAACAAACATTTGTGGCCAATCCGTTGCCTAGCTCCTTAAACTTGAGATAATTAGCAGAAAGAAATAGAAAAAAGAATTGTGTAAGTATAACAAAATTTTTGGTGTTGTTGAAGGCTGGGGTGGAAGCTACTATATCAAGTTGGCTGCTTTGGATACGGTAAGGTGGTCTTGGTGTCATAAATTATTGAAGTATAGCTATATATATACTAGTAAGACAGCAATTTCTTCCCATTCAGCCATTTCCATGGAGATTTTAATACGCCATATTTCTTTTTTTCTTCTTTTTTTTTTCTGAAGTTTAGTATGAAAGTTACCCGTTAAATCCATTGCTATGGAAAGGGAGCGACTTGAGAGTTGCTGCAAAGGACGCATAGACACCTTTAATGTTCATCAAAGCTTCATGCGTCCCTTTCTCTGCAATCACTCCGTTTTACACTACTGCAGTTAAATCTGCTCTATTTGTTTGTAATTCCCAGTGTGTTTTGTTCTTCCATCCTTTTTTTCCAGTGATCCTAGCTATTAGGGCTGTGTCATTGTCTCAATGACTTTGATTATGTCCACGAATGAAAGCATCGATTACCATAAAAAAAAATATTAAATCTGCGTTCCTAATGGAGGACAGTCTATGCGCTACCACAACTGTAGTTCTGTTCACCATGGACTGGTCTTTCTTTTAATATGAAACCATGGCCTGATCTAATGCAGCTTGAACCTTTCTTTCTATAGTAGCCGCATCTAATTATTACTTTATGCTTCGTAGTTCTGTTCACCATGGGCTGGTCTTCTCTTTTAATATGAAACCATGGCTTGGTCTAATGCAACTCGAACCTTTCTTTCTATAGTAGCCTCATCTAATTGTTACTCTATGCTTCTGCCCTCCAGACAATTGAACCCCTCTCTACGCAAAAAGTTGTCAACTGTTTTTGTGTTGAATATAATAATTTCACCTACAACACAAATTTTTATTTAATTTTGAAACCTCTCACAATTAACTAGGCGACATCGCGGTGCCCTTTACTTAAGCCATACTCACAACACTTGATTTACTACACATAATATTAAAACCCTAACACACCTATTTATAGAGACTTTGACTTTTCGGATAAGACATGACTCATAAATCGAACCGGGCTTGGACTCTTAAAACCCAATAATATAAAAACTGTCAGACCCATTAAAACTAGCATAGTTTAATATCCAACAAACTAACATAGTTTAAAAAGAGGGAAGTTCAATGGTCTATTCAGATTCACTAGGCAGTTATTTTCTCCAGTTGCATACTACTGATAAAATTCATATTTACTGGCTAAACATCGATGTTGTACCTTTTTTAACTTTCAATGTTATCTTATCAAAAGGTGTTCAGAAATGTTTTCCCAACACCATATAAGTTTTCAAACTTATAAGTAGAGGTGTTAAACCTCTCTTTGCAAAGAATCAACTCTTCATACATTAAGCATTCATTGATATACATTCATACAAGTTTCTATGAGCTAATACCTTTGAGAATTTAGAGTTGCCTTATTGTTCTTACATTGTTCCTCAATATCCACTCTTTGAGAGAGCTTTTGTTTTGAGTGTTGTAAGTGTTCTCATACACTTTAAGGGAGGTTAGTTCCCTTGTTGTAATTCATAGGGAGAGGTATTCTTTCTGTGTGAGAATTCTTGAAGTGAGGTATCTTCAAACAAGAGTGTTGAGGTTCTTGTGACTCGAATTCTGTCAGGCCACCGCCTAAGCGCGACCGGCTAGGTACCGTGTGCACCCACATCGTGCAAGAAGGCACCCCAAGGCCTATAATCATCTCTATAGAAGCTAGTTGCCTCTGCCTCGCTGGTTACCAACCAAAACATATGCACAACGTAACAGAAGCAAACCAACAAATACAAAGGCAACGTAGACACTAAAAAGTGCAAAACAATCCATACCACTAATGTCATAGAATTCTGCTACAAGGGGCACTACTCATGCTACATATGGATATAACCTCTTTTACATGAATTAATACATTAGAACAAACGAAACGGTTAAACCCATCGACCTACAGCCTGCACTCTCATCCTTGCACCTGAAAGACAAGGGGAGAAATAGGGGGTAAGTATAAAACTCAGCAAGTAAATAAGCCATGCAAGATAGCTACTACAACTGCACACAAAGCTCAGCATGAGCATCACACATTCATGCAGCACATGATATAGTGCAAGGCACACATCAAACACGTATCGGGCACTCACGCCCCAAAGCAATCCTCGTGTCTCAGACACGCTCTGTTCCCATTCCCCCCAACCAGCTAGGGTATGATGTGCCCCAAGGCAGCCTATGTAGTTTGGTAGCTTATACAGGTGTTATTCCTTAGCCCATAGCCCCACGTACGAGGCATACAGAATTTCATATAGCCCACAGCCCCATGTACGAGGCATACTGAATACCGAATAGCCCATAGCCCCACGTACGAGGCATACAGAATGTCTAGCTACCACAACTCACACAGCTCCCGGCAGATATCGTGTCACACCTGTAATAGCCAAGCGGAACTAACTCCGTAAGGTCAGTGCCATCGCTCTCATTGACTAGAGCCATGTACAAGGCACCCAATGCCAACATCTCGTGCCGCACAAGTTTACTACAAGTGCCCACCATCTCATGGTACAAGCAAGCCTCGCAAGCTCTACCTCGTGCACCCAGTGCACTTCAACCAACTGGCCAGTGGTACCATAGTCACAAACACAATCAAGGCAAACACATGCTGTCATAAGCACATCAGTGCAATACCAAACATCAGCACAACAAGTGCAATGCAATGATGCCAACAAGGGCAGCAAGTATTCCTAAGCGCACAACTCAATCATAATGCACCAACAAGTCACCAATATATCACAATTACACATAAATAACCAACAAGGCAACAAGTACCCATGATCAGCCAAAAATGGCTTATTAACCAACAATGACCAGCAAAGTGATCCCACACAGATACACACACAACAAGCACATACAAATGGCCTTCCGCCCAACAAAGGGTGCACTAGCAATCGCTACCCGCATAACCAATTTACTTACCAACACCTAGGCATCCCTAGGCCAATTCATTTCCTTTGGAACCAATGGGTGTCTTGGACCTTAATCCTCAGTAAACACCTATAAACACACATACAAATTAACCCACAACCACCATATTATGTGAAACACAACTTAAACTCACAAATACTTATCCTCCTCCAAATCGGGCAGAAACTGTCCTGCATAAGCATCATCTTCAACCCAAAATACATAGGATCTATAGGCAGAACCAGCTTCGGGCTTCAACATAAGAGTTGTAGCCCTGTCTCTAAGATTTCCATAGGCACCAAGAAAACCCAATTCCATGGTGTACTGCTCAAGATACTCTATCAAAACCAAGACTAGGTCAAGCAGGAGCACTGCTGCTCGACAACTGCAGAATAGTTCAATTGCAAAGTGCATAACTCGTACAGTTCTGGTCAAAATCCCACAAAATCGGTGCCATATGAAAGCTATAGATGTTACATAATCATAGGCTTTGGTTTCACTCAATTCCGATCAGGGGTTTGGCCGAAATCACCATTTTATTGGCTAGGGGTCAGTCTGCCCGAGAGCAGAACCCCTTGGCTCACTTCCCTTCTCTTTCTCTCTTTCTCTCTTCCTTTCTCCTCTCAAGCTGAGCACGAATTTTGGTTCTGGAGATATGGGTGAGAGGTGTCTGCTTCACCTCCTTAATACATGGGCAAGTAGGTGAGTGAGCACCCACTTGCCACCTCTTGCCCAAAGCTAGCCACTTGCACAAGCACGGCCACCTCGTGCTTGTTTTCGGTCTAATTGGCTCGTGACACTGAGTTGCTAGCTTGCACACCCAAAGCCACCAGCAGCTTATTCCCGAGCTACTTGGCTCACTCTGATTGGTAGGTTTGGCCAATCACGAATTTGCACACCATTGGGTCCGATTGTGCACCAACGGGCACCCCGGTGCCCCCGTTGTGCACCATTCCGTGCCAACTCGAGCCAACAGATATCGCCTTTGTGCAATTGTGCCCCTAATCAATCATAATGCACCCACAAGTCACCAATATATCACAATTACGCATAAATAACCAACAAGGCAACAAGTAGCCTTGATCAGCCAAAAATGGCTTGTTAACCAACAATGACCAGCAATGTGATCCCACACAAATACACACACAGAAAGCACACACAAATGGCCTTCCGCCCAACAAAGGGTGAACTAGCAATCGCTACCCACATAACCAATTTGCTTACCAACACCTAGGCATCCCTAGGCCAATTCATTTCCTTTGGAACCAATGGGTGTCTTGGACCTTAATCCTTTGTAAACACCTATAAACACACATATAAATCAACCCACAACAACCACATTATGTGAAACACAACTCAAACTTACAAATACTTATCCTCTTCCAAATCGGGCAGAAACTGCCCTGCACAAGCATTATCTTCAACCCAAAATACATAAGATCTATAGGCAGAACCAACTTCAGGCTTCAACATAAGAGTTGTAGCCCTGCCTCTTAAATTTCCAGATCCACTAAGAAAACCCAATTCCAAGGTGTACAGCTCAAAATTTGCCATTAAAACAAAGACTAGGTCAAGCAGGAGCACTATTGCTGGACAGCTGCAGAATAGTCCAATTGCAAAGCGTATAACTCGTACAGTTCTGGTCCAAATCCCACAAAATCGGTGCCATATGAAAGCAATAGATTTTACATAATCATAGGCTTTAGTTTCACTCAATTCCGACCAGGGGTTTGGCCGAAATCACCATTTTTGTGGCTAGGGGTCAGTCTGCCCGAGAGCAAAACCCCTTAGCTCACTTCCCTTCTCTTTCTCTCTTTCTCTCTTCCTTTCTCCTCTCAAGCTGAGCACGAATTTTAGTTCTGGAGATATGGGTGAGAGGTGCCTGCTTCACCTCCTTAATGCATGGGCAAGTAGGTGAGTGAGCACCCACTTGCCACCTCTTGCCCAAAGCTAGCCACTTGCACAAGCACGGCTACCTCGTGCTTGTTTTCGGTCCAATTGGCTCGTGACATTGAGCTGCTAGCTTGCACACCCAAAGCCACCAGCAGCTTATCCCCGAGCTACTTGGCTCACTCTGATTGGTTGGTTTGGCCAATCACGAATTTACACACCATCGGGTCCGATTGTGTACCAACGGGTATCCCGGTGCCCCCGTTGTGCACCATTCCGTGCCAACTCGAGCCAACGGGTATTGCCTTTGAGCAATTGTTCCTCCAATACACTAATTGCACCTAAGAAACACAACAGCAACACTAACCAACTTATGTCGACCAATTAAATTGATCGGGCTCTTGGTACCTCAAAGTTATCCAACCCGTGCCTTAGCACTTTTCCACACATAGTCGTGCACACCAGGCCAAGCCCGTGAGCACTATAAGACACATTCTACACTGAGAACCATCTCCCGTCTTATAGGCATCACACTAAGCTCCAGGTGTAAGTATTCGGGCATGCAAACTTGACAATCAAGTGCAGCGGAAATACCCTAAAACTTTGGAGGATCCAAGTGAAGCAACCAAACCGAACAGCAAAATCGTTCATACCTGAAACGGTTAGGATCTTTCACCTAACTGAAAAATCGAATCAGCTAGAGCCGGAAGAATATCCTACTCCTCTACGGTATCCACACAAACCGTCAATCACAGGCCGGAATCATCTCACGATCTCCAACCCCCAAGCACTCCCGAACCGTGGTGCTAGCTACGGATTTCCGGGAGCTTAATCTTGTGGTTTTTTGTGTTCTTCTTTCTTTCTCAAAGAAAGGAAGTGTTTGTGTGTGTTCTTGCTGGTCTGAAAAACACTCTCAAGGCACTCCAAAACCAGAATGCATTCAGCCAAAAACCCAAAGCATAATCAAATTATGCCACTCAATTAGTGCTTATGGTAATGGCCAGCATATTGGCCCATCTTGATTAAGATACCCATTATCTTGTCTACCACTAAGCACTAATGGGATTACACATCACAAGCAATCAGGTTTGGCTCAATAATTCTGACAATTATTGAATCAAACCAGCCCAAAACGACCCTGGTCCAACCACAGTCCAACCACACCTGGTCGAACCATGGTCCAACCACGGTTCAACCACCTGCTCGAATCAACGATTCTAAGTGTGTGACCCTGTAGGCACTTGTAACGTCCGACAATAATTGTAAACTCATTTACAATTATAAGCAAAGAGCGGCGTCTAGCAACACATCATTACTACCCGAACGACAAGATCAGTACTGATTCTATATGCCTCGGAACATGTCATCGCCCCTTCGTCCCATTATCAAGATTAAACACGAGACATGGAATATGTCAATCTCGCATATGTTCAATCTCTGTTTCTTGATCCTCGAGTTAACCGCGTAAAACGGATACCTATGATATCACCATATCATAATTCGAGCATGGCCATGCATTTCCGGTTCAACTCCATCAAGAAACCATCCGATAATATACCCGTTATATGGGTTGGACGAATCCCCTCTAGATCATACAAAACCCACTACACATTTATCATATACCCAATGATTACCCTTAAGTCCACCCAGTTACGGATGACTAGGAATAATATCAAAGTATACGACTCATATGTTGGGAACCTTGATGATCTCAGGTCTAAGGACAATACATATAAGAACCACTAATGACAATCATATAACGTTCCATGTAGGGTTCTTATGTGGGTCGGTCAAGTCCACAAGTTCTCTAACTTGTACCCATATGCAGAATTCATTTCTCATATAATTCTCAACATACGCTAGTCTTAATTTATTATTACAACCCATCCATAATAATAATCGACTAGGGACATTTAAGAATATAAAATATTCTAGGGTTATAAATATGTGCAAGCGTTTATCTCATAAACGATATTTATTGGAATAACCTTAATGAGTATACATGACTACAAACATCCATTGATTGTCTTTTGGGCATATTACTAACACCAGGGCATGGACGAGGCGTCACAGTATCCCCTCCTTAAAGAAATTCGCCCTCGAATTTCCTAGGTAGTGCCTTTTGGCTAACCAAGCCAATAGTCCCAAAGTGCACTACTTGCACATTGGTACACTATTGCACGCATTGACGCGCCAACTGAACTAACCACGCCGTCAAAATGCCACATTCAAGCCACCTCGTAAATCACACGGCCACTACAGGCCAAACAAGCCATCCACGCTTCCGCAGCGCTACTCCGCTTACACCTCAACCACGCTACACAACTTAATAATCAACCACTTCATCGCAAGAAAATATACCACATATAGCACACAAGTTGCACAAAGCATATAGAACACACATGTCTCTCACCAACCCACAATCTCTAACTCGATGGGTACTAGCCACTAGACTCAACAACCTATGGCCCTTAGCAAACAACGCTCCGCTACCATTCTGTCACGCCCCTAAGCGCTACCGGCCAGGTACCGTGTGCACCCACATCGTTCCACAAGGCACCCCAAAGCCTATAATCATCTCTAGAGAAGCAAGTTGCCTCTGCCTCGCGGGTTACCAACCAAAACATATGCACAGCGTAACGGAAGCAAACCAACAAATGCAAAGGCAACGTAGACACTAAAAAGTGCAAAACAAACCATACCACTAATGTTATAGAATTCTGCTACAAGAGGCACTACTCGTGCTACATATGGATATAACCTCTTTTACATGAATTAATACAATATAACAAACGACTCGGCTAAACCCATCAACCTACGGCCCACACTCTCATCCTTGCACCTTAAAGACAAGGGGAGAAATAAGGGGGTGAGTATAAAACTCAACAAGTAAATAAGCCATGCAAGATAGCAACTACAACTGCACACAAAGCTCGGCATGAGCATCACACATTCATGCAGCACATGATACAGTGCAAGGCACACATAAAACACGTATCGGGCACTCATGCCCCAAATCATTCCTCTTGTCCCAGACATGCTCTGCTCCCATTGCCCTCGACCAGCTAGGGTATGATGTGCCCCAAGGCAACCAATGTAGTTTGGTAGCTTATACAGGTGTTACTCCTTAGCCTACAGCCCCACGTACGAGGCATATAAAATATCATATAGCCCATAGCCCCACGTACGAGGCATACTGAATACCGAATAGCCCACAACCCCACGTACGAGCCATACAGAATGTCTAGCTACCACAAGTCACATAGCTCCCGGCGGACATCTTGTCACACCTGTAATAGCCAAGCGGAACTAACTCCGCAAGGTCAGTGCCATCGCTCTCACTGACTAGTGCCCTGTACAAGGCACCCAATGCCAACATCTCGTGGCGTACAAGTTTACTACAAGTGCCCACCATCTCATGGTACGAGCAAGCCTCGCAGGCTTTACCTCGTGCACCCAGTGCACTTCAACCAACTGGCCAGTGGTACTGCCATCACAAGCACATCAGTGCAATGCCAAACACCAGTACAACAAGTGCAATGCAATGATCCCAACAAGGGCAGAAAGTATTCCCAAGCGCACAACTCAATCATAATGCACCCACAAGTCACCAATATATCACAATTACGCATAAATAACCAACAAGGCAACAAGTAGCCATGATCAGCCAAAAATGGCTTGCTAACCAACAATGACCAGCAAGGTCATCCACACAAATACACACACAACAAGCACACACTAATGGCCTTCCGCCCGACAAAGGGTGCACTAGCAATCACTACCCGCATAACCAATTTACTTACCAACACCTAGGCATCCCTAGGCCAATTCATTTCCTTTGGAACCAAGGGGTGTCTTGGACCTTAATCCTCTGTAAACACCTACAAATACACATATAAATCAACCCAAAACAACCATATTATGTGAAACACAACTCAAACTCACAATACTTATCTTCCCCCAAATCGGGCAGAAACTGCCCTGCACAAGCATCATCTTCAACCCAAAATACATAGGATCTATAGGCAGAACTCGCTTCGGACTTCAACATAAGAGTTGTAGCCCTGCCTCATATAATTCGATAGCCACAAAGAAAAACCAATTCCAAGGTGTACAACTCAAGATATACTATCAAAACAAAGACTAGGTCAAGCAGGAGCACTGCTGCTGGACAGCTGCAGAATAGTTCAATGGAAAAGCGCATAACTCGCATAGTTCTGCTCCAAATCCCACAAAATCGATTCCATATGAAAGATATAGATGTTAGATAATCATAGGCTTTGGGTTAACTCAATTCTGACAAGGGGTCTGTCCGAAATCACCATTTTAGTGGCTAGGGGTCAGTCTGCCCGAGAGCAGAACCCCTTGGCTCACTTCCCTTCCCTTTCTCTCTTTCTCTCTTCCTTTCTCCTCTCAAGCTGAGCACGAATTTTGGTTCTGGAGATATGGGTGAGAGGTTCCTGCTTCACCTCCTTAATACATGGGCAAGTAGGTGAGTGAACACCCACTTGCCACCTCTTGCCCAAAGCTAGCCACTTGCACAAGCACGACCACCTCGTGCTTGTTTTCGGTCCAATTGGCTCGTGACACTGAGCTGCTAGCTTGCACACCCAAAGCCACCAGCAGCTTATTCCCAAGCTACTTGGCTCACTCTGATTGGTCGGTTTGGCCAATCACGAATTTACACACCATCGGGTCCGATTGTGCACCAACGGGCACCCCGGTGCCCCCGTTGTGCACCATTTCGTGCCAACTCGAGCCAACGGGTATTGCCTTTGAGAAATTGTGCCTCCAATGCCCTAGTTGCACCTAGGAAACACTTTTTCAACACTAACCAACTTATGTCGACCAATTAAATTGATCGGGCTCTTGGTACCTCAAAGTTATCTAACCCGTGCCTTAGCACTTTTCAACACATAGTCGTGCACACTAGGCCAAGCCTGTGAGCACTATAAGCCACATTCTACGCTGAGAACCATCTCCCGTCTTATAGGCATCACACTAAGCTCCAAGGCATGTGCGGGGTGTCACAAATTCTCAAGTTGTAAACGGTTTGTTAAGCACCCGGAGGCTTGATGTAGATAGTGAAATCTTCGAGAGAGTCTCTCGGAGGACTGGACTAGCCACAAGTTGTGTGTGAACCGGTATAAAAATTTGGTGTCTTCTTTCCTTTACTCCTTTATTCTGCATTTTATTTTGTCCATAAAATTCTATTCACCCCCCTCTAGCTAGGGCGTATTTCCTAACAGTTGGTAGCGGAGCCTAACTCTCTGAAAGACTTAACCGTTTGAGAGGAATCATACATGGCTTCTTCAAGTAATTTATATGCAGGAATCGCTGAAGGACAATCTACCACCCGTCCACCTCTCTTCGACGGCACCAATTATACATATTGGAAGGAGAAGATGAGAATCTTCCTCCAAGCGAACAACTATGCTCTTTGGCTAATAATAAAGAACGGAGAACAAATCCCAACAAAGAAGGTTGGTGAAGCCACCGTGGCAAAGATGGAGGCGGAGTACAACGCTGAAGACATCAAGAAGGTTGAAAACAACTCCAAAGCCATCAACATGCTCTACTGTGCAGTTAACCCAGATGATTACCGAAAAATCTCATGCTGCACTACCTCCAAGAAGATGTGGGACAAGCTAGAAATTACCTATGAAGGAACCAATTAAGTCCATGAGGCCAAGACCGATTCTCTGACAGCTGAATATGAACTCTTTCGAATGAAGGAGAACGAGAAGATCGAAGACATGTTCGAACGATTCTCCAAAATCGTGAACAACCTTCATGCTCTAAAGAAAGTCTACTCCGATAGGGACTTGGTTAGAAAAGTTCTTAGAAGCCTCACACCCGAATGACGTTCCAAAGCCGACGCAATTTACGAAAACATCGGGATTTCAAACACGACCATTGACGGGCTAAGAGGTAATCTTCTCACTTTTGAATCAACTATTCATAAACCTTCTTTGCAGGAACAAAAGAAGAAAGATATAGCTCTGAAGGCTTCCACTTCTACGACCCAAGAGCTCACTGAGATAACTCCAGTGAGGATGAATAAGAATTCAGAATTGTCATCCAAAAATTCCACATGAATAAGAATTCAGAATTGTCATCCAAAAATTCCACAAGTTCATGCGAAAAAAATTTGAAAAGAAAGGAAGAAAGCAATCCATTCCGCCCAAGTGCTATAGGTGCGGAGAAGTTGGACAGATCAAACCCAAATGCCCTAAAGCAAAAGAAGGCAAGGAAAAGAATTCTTACAAGAAGCAGCGGGCGTATATGTCTTAGGGAGGTGATTCTGGGGATGAGTCAACCGACAGTGAGGAAGAGGAGACGACAAATCTTTGTCTCATCGCACAAGAAGAACCGCCGGAAGATGTAAGCACTACTCTCTCAAATGAAGTTTCTACTTACGAAGAATTACAAAAAGATTTTGATGAACTCTATGGAGAATATGTTAGTGCCTCTAAAATCAATAAAGACTTAAAGAAGCAACTTATGATATTAGAAAAGATGTTGAGAAATTGTCTAGTGAAAACGAAAAACTTAAAGAAAAAAAAAATTTTCGGAAAAAGAAGTGCTAACAAACCGGAAAGCTCACCTAAGGAATGTTCATCATGCAAATCCTTAAAGGAACAAGTTGAAAAACTAGAAACTACTTTGAAGAAGTTCAATACCCCTCATAAGAACTTGAGCTCTATTCTAGATAACTTGCAATCTACTAAGCAGGAATTAGGTTTTAAGAATGAACCTAAAAGAAAGAAATTTGAGCCTAAAACTAGAAAATCTAAGGTTCAAACAAGGGAGAACAAGACTATTAGAGCAAACAAGCATAGACAACCTAATAATTACTATCAACCTAGGACAATACATAATACAAATGTCATTTGTCATTATTGCAATAGAATAGGACATATAGCTCCTGTTTGTTTCACTAGGCATAGGCATTGGGCACAAGAAGAAGCTCACTGCTATTATGCCTCTAACACTAAAGGACCCAAGATGGTTTGGGTACCAAAAACTCATTGAATTGCTTATGTAGGTATGCTTGAAGGCATCAAGTGTACTTTTGTACCTTGATAGCGGATGCTCCAAGCACATGACCGGAGAAGCATCCAAGTTCTTACAAATAAGGCCATCAAATGGAGGGAACGTTATCATTGGGGACAACAACAAAAGAAAGATCATCGGCACTGGGTCAATTGGTAAAAATGAATCCTCCTCTATTGATAATGTTTTACTTGTTAAAGGTCTTAAGCATAACCTCTTGAGCATAAGTCATTTGTGTTACAAGGGGAATCGTGTGATCTTTGATTCTAAGTCATGCACCATAGAACGTCTTAGTGATAATAAGATTATTCTACATGGTGATAGAATTGACAACGTTTATATGGTTAACTTAGAAAATTCTTCATCAAACTTTTGCAAATGTCTTATAAGTAAAAAGGATGACATGTGGCTATGGCATCGTAGAATAGCTCATGTTAATATGAAACTGATGAACAAATTAGTTTCTCAAGACTTGGTAGTTGGAATTCCAAAGATTAAGTTTGAGAAGGATTCTATTTGTGATGCATGTCAAAAGGGGAAGCAAGTACGAAATTCATTCAAATCCAAAAACGTTGTCTCAACGTCTAGACCACTTCAACTTTTGCACATGGATCTCTTTGGTCCCTCACAAATCAAAAGTTTTGATGGCAACTATTATGCCTCTGTAATTGTTACTCACAAAAGTGAAGCATTTAATGTTTTCAATAGTTTTGTCAAGAAAGTTCAAAATGAAAAAGGTTCTTCAATTGCTTGCATTAGAAGTGATCTTGGAGGAGAATTTAAACATAATCAATTCTCAAATTTTTGTGATGAATATGGCATTGAGCAAAACTTCTCAGCCCCTTGGACACTACAACAAAATGGCATTGTAGAATATAAGAATCGGTGTCTTGAGGAAATGGCAAGAACTATGCTCAATGAGGCAACAATTCCCATGTATTTCTGGGCAGTTGCAGTGAGTACGGCATGCTACGTGTTAAACCGTGCAATCATTAAACCAATACTCATGAAAACACCCTATGAACTATACAAGGAAAGAAAGCCTAACATTTCCCATCTACGTGTCTTTGGATGTAAATGTTTTGTTCACAATAATGGGAAAGAAAGGTTGGGTAAATTTGATGAAAAATCTGATGAAGGCATCTTTCTTGGTTATTCACTACGTAGCAAGGCATATAGAGTCTTCAACAAACGTACGTTAACTGTTGAGGAGTCCCCTTATGTAGTATTTGCAGAAAATGATACTCGCTTGGCAAGAATGAATTTTTGTGATGATCTTGCAGGTACACTTGAGAAGATGTCATTGGACGATGAAGGAGAAGATCAAGGCAACTCATCAAAAGAGGGAAATACCCTTGCGGAATCAACCTCTCAATTAGACGTAGCAAATGTGGAGGAAAACACTCAAGATACAACGGCTGATATCAACCAAGAACTTCCTAGAGAATGGCGAGAGTCCAAAAGCCATCCTCTCGACAAGGTAATAGGTGATATCAACCGCGGGGTAAGTACTTGTAACTCTCTTAGAAACACCGTAGGTCACATGGCATTTGTTTCATAAATTGAACCTACAACCATTTCCAAAGCAATTAACGATGAACATTGGACTTTGTCTATGCAAGAGGAGCTAAACCAATTCAAACGAAATGATGTTTGGAAATTGGTTCCAAGGCCCGATGATCATACGATAATTAGCACGAAATGGGTGTTTCGTAACAAACTAGATGAAAATGGAATAATCCCTAGAAACAATGCTAGGCTAGTAGCTAAAGGATATAATCAAGAAGAAGGAATAGATTTTGAAGAAACATATGCACCAGTTGCACGTTTAGAAGCTATTCGGCTATTACTTGCCTCTGCATCATCTATGAACTTTAAACTATATCAAATGGATGTTAAGAGTGCATTTCTAAATGGTTTCATTTAAGAAGAAGTGTATGTTGATCAACCTCCAGGATTTGAAGATCATGCATTTCCTGATCATGTCTTCAAGCTTAAGAAAGCACTCTACGGTCTTAAGCAAGCTCCCCGAGCTTGGTATGAACGTTTGAGTAAATTTTTTTTAGACAATGGGTTCAAAAGGGAAAGGTTGACACCACACTCGTCATCAAAGATAAAAACAATAACATCCTTTTGATACATAATTATGTAGATGATATTGTTTTCGGTGCTACTAACGTGTCCTTGTGCAAGGAATTTTCTGACATGATGACCAGTGAATTTGAGATGTCCATGAAGGGAGAGTTAACTTTCTTCTTGGTTTACAAGTCAAACAAATGAAGGATGGAACTTTCATCTCTCAATCAAAGTATTGCAAGGAATTGCTCAAACGAGTTGAAATAGACGGATCAGAGGAAATGGCCACACCTCTGAGCACCTCTGAGCACTTAGACAAGGATGAGAAAGTTAAGGAAGTAGATGTCAAAAGGTATCGAGGTATGATCGAGGATGAGAAAGTTAAGCAAGTAGGCCGGATATTATGTTTAGTGTTTATCTATGTGGAAGGTATCAATCCTGTCCTAAAAAGTCACTTCTAAAGGCAATAAAACAAATTATGAAATACCTTATTGGCACAACAAATGTTGGACTTTGGTATCCCAAAGGCTCTACACTTCAGCTTATAGGTAACTCTGACTTGTATTTTGCTGGCTGTAAACTGATTGTAAAAGCAAGAGTGGGACATGTCACTTACTTGGAAGCTCCTTAGTTTCATGGTTTAGTAGGAAACAAGTTAGTGTAGCATTGACTACCACCAAAGCGAAATGTATCGCCGCTGGAAGTTGTTGTGCTCAAATCCTTTGGATGAAGCAACAACTTGAGGACTATGGTCTTAAAGTCAATCATATTCCTCTCAGGTGTGATAATACTAGTGCCATAAGTTTGACAAAAAACCCCGTTCTTCATTCAAGAACTAAGCATATTGACATTAGGCATCACTTCATTAGAGATCAGATTCTCAAAGGAGATGTAGCTATTGAATCTGTTGAAACAAAATTTCAACTAGCGGATATTTTCACAAAACCCTTAGAGAAAGAGTCATTCTTTCGTTTTCGAAGTGAACTCGGAATCCTTGACTCTACAATGATCTAAATTTATATATTGTAGTATCCTTTTTAATGTGTTGCATATTGCTAACTTGAGCGTCGGAGGCTTTTCTAAGTTTGTTTTGGAGGTACCCCACACTTAGGCCAAAAGCTAGGGGGAACAAAGGCTTGCTGAAAAAAACAAACATCGATGTTGGACAATGCAACATCGATGTTGGATGAAGTTCAGCATGCTCCAAGATTAGCAGAAGGGCAAAAACATCGATGTTCCCAGCATCAACATCGATGTTCACGGAATTATTTTTCAGCCGTGGACAGAATGGTCACAACGTCGATGTTGAGTATCACAACATTGATGTTCAGGGAAGTATTTTCATTCCAGAACCATTTAAACATCGATGTTGCACAAGCACAACATCGATGTTCTACCATTGGGTTCCCTTAAATTTTGTTCCAGAGGGCTTGAAACATCGATGTTTCATTATAGAACATCGATGTTTGACCGTTATTTTTCAAAAAAAAAATAGCCGTTGGAGCCTGATTTCAATGCTCCAACAGCTATATTTTGGCCTCCAACTATATAAACCAGCCTTTTTCTCACTTCTACATGTCACATTCATCTCTCACTCAATTTCTCTTCTCAAAATTCCACTCTCCTCCTCATTGCTTTCAAGTATGGCAGGTGGAAAGAAAGCTTCCAAAGGCAAAGCTCTCATGAAAGAAAAAAACTCCAAGAAACAAAGAGGATCCTCAAGCTCAGCTACAAAATTTGCTGTAGAAGGATCTCAAGCCTGGTTCTCTTCAAAAAATGAGCTCACTCACTTCCAAAACATCTTTGCCAAACGTACAATTGCACTTCCTCGTTACCTTCCGGAAGATTACCCAAAAGAAAAGGAGTACAAGCAGATTGAAGGCCATCTTCAGGAATCCAGCTGATTATGGGAGTTTGTGACCACCAGAAAATTTCAGTATGGTGCAGATTTCATCCGAGCTTTCTACTCCACTCTCCGCCGAGATGGTGACGTTTTTTATGCTCATATCAACGGAGTAGCCATCACAATGACCTTGGAAGAAATCGGGACGCTTGCTGAATTGCCACACCAGGGTGAAGATATCTCATCTTATGGGGGACCATTGGCTCACAAACCATGAAGCCATTCTTCTAAACGAGCTTGGCTTCACGGAAGTCGTCTGCAACCGCTCTAGAAGGCCAACAAATCATTCCATCAACCCGGAATATAGAGTCATCTTCTACCTTCTCACTCAGGTGATAAAACCCAGAATTGGAAATCACAAAACCATGTCCGTTGAAGATAAGAAGGTTCTTCATGCTATCATCCATGGGTCTCCAATCAACTGGGCACGATTCGTGCTTATGCATATGGCAGAACATGCATCCACTTCCAACGAGCATCCACTCCCATATGCTTTCTTGGTGTTGAATATTTTGATGAATGCAGGAATAGATCTTCGAGTAGGCGCTCAAGTTCCTCACTCAAAGGTTCGGGCGATTAGTGACGCCACATTCTGAGCTGGACCATTCGAAGAAGCCCAAAGGCCTACCCGAGCAGTAGATTCTAGAGAACCCTCTTCTCGAGGCCGAACCTCTGCCGCCACACTCGAATCCATCGCCGCCTCCATCCAGAACCTATAGTTAAGCATCAACAACATGGGCCGAGTGATCGAGAGGATTGACACGGAAGTTCAAAGACTGGGTCACTCCCTTCGGTCTTATTTTGCTCGTGTCAACTACTCGCCTCCGCCATATCACACGACGTTTCACAGATACAACTTTGAAGATGCAGATGATGATGAAGATGAGGACTTCGTCGAGAATGTGGATGGTGATCCGATGGATGTGGAGGATGATGAGGACCAAGCTGATGATGAAAAAGAGGAAGCAATTGATGGACAGCAATCCGAAGATGATAACGGGAGCCAGAGCCCACCTTTCTGATCTCTTATCTTTAGTTCTATTGTTTTATGTCTCTTCAATTCATTCTTCAATTTTATCTTTTTGCTAATGCCAAAAGGGGGAAGATAATTAAAGAGTATATGCATCAAGTTAGGGGGAATCAATTAACCTTAGTTTAAATTCATTTTGAATCCCATTGACATATACTCTTCCTTGTTTGTCATTATCAAAAAGGGGAAAACTGTTAGACAACATTGTTTTGCTAATGCCTCTTTGTCTCATATAGGTTTTGATATTGACAAACCAACCTTGATCCAAAATGATGACAAACCGAGCAAAAAGAAATCATTCAAGGAGCACAAATGTGAAGTAAAGAAGAGCACAAGATTTGAAGTGAAAAACTAGAAGAACTAAGAACTTAATTGTACAAGGTTAACACTCAAAATCATCTATGTTATCAGCTCAAACAAAATCGATTTTCCCTCATGCATCTCTTTTTCAATCATGCATTTCTTTATCAATCATAAAAATAATTTTTGAGCACTAAACATCAATATTTGATGTCCCAACATCGATGTTCTTTTCTTCAAATGCTTTAAAAAGCGGCAGTAGCTGAAAACATCGATGTTGATGTTCTACATTTCAACATCGATGTTCTGATGCTTGTTTTCAAAATGCTTTGGCAGTAGCTCAAAACATCAATGTTTTACATTTCAACATCGATGTTCTTGCAAAATTGGCTTTAAAACTTTTTTGGCAGAAATTCAAAACATCGATGTTGGCTTCCCAAACATCGATGTTCTCTTGACCATTGGTCCAAAAAATTCATATTTACTGGCTAAACATCGATGTTGTGCCGTTATGGTCAGATACCTTTTTCAACTTTCAATGTTATCTTATCAAAAGGTGTTCAGAAATGTTTTCCCAACAGCCATATAAGTTTTCAGACATATAAATAGAGGTGTTAAACCTCTCTTTGCAACGAATCAACTCTTCATACATTAGGCATTCATTGATATACATTCATACAAGTTTTTATGAGCTAATACCTTTGGGAATTGAGATTTGCCTTATTGTTCTTACATTGTTGCTCAATATCCACTCTTTGAGAGAGCTTTTGTTTTGAGTGTTATAGGTGTTCTTATACACTTTAAGGGAGGTTAGTTCCCTTGTTGTAATTCATAGGGAGAGGTATTCTTTTTGTGTGAGAAGTCTTGAAGTGAGGTATCTTCAAGCAAAAGTGTTGAGGTTCGTGTGACTCGAATTCTCAGGTTTTAAACGGTTTGTTACGCATCCGGAAGCTTGACGTAGACAGTGAAATCTTCGAGAGAGTCTCCCGGGGGACTGGACTAGCCTGTGTGAACCAGTATAAAAATTTGGTGTCTTCTTTCCTTTTCTCCTTTATTCCGCATTTACTCCAGCAAATTTTTATTTTTTCCATAAAACGCTATTCACCCCCATCCAGCGTAAAGCATATTTCCTAACATGAAAGGCTTGTTGTGAGAAGAATTAAGTTGATTGTTGTTGTCATTGATATTATCGGAACTATTGCTGTTGTTATTGACTGTAAGGCAAGTAAAAGTTGGGTACTAGAGGTACCAGCTTGTGATAACAGTTTGGTTTAAGATTGTGATATATGTTATCCGGACGAGCGGAGAGGCCGAGAGCTTGCTCGGGATAAGAGATGATGATTTATTATCAATATTGTAATAAACAAGACTAATAATAAAATGTAATCACTTAGACACTTAGTAAGTCACAGTTAAATGTTGGAATAGCCTGACGGTAGTCCTGTTTTATATATAGTGCTAGGAGAGAGTGTGCTTGGGGTCTGCTCCCTGTTTGTGCCAGTTTGTTGACTTTGGTTTACGGGGAGTACCCCGGGTCTAGCTAGATCGGCTACCTGGCGACGACCAACATTTAACTTGTGATAGGGGCCCTACTAATAAAAATGGATTTAGTATGTCTAGGATGATACAATATGCCATCTAATGTTTTGTGGGAACCTTCTGTTTGTTTACTTCTAATTTTGGATGTTATACTTGGGACTTGGTTATTATTGGTTGCTTGCATATTTGTCTTTACTTATGGATTTTACCCAGTGAGCACTTCGGACTCACCCCTCACCTACGTGACTCAATCGTGTAGTTTGATTTGTGCACAGTTCAGGAACATTCGAGGCAAGCTCTGGCGCACCCTCTGCCAGTCCCGGATCCATCCTGCGTTGCATTACATCTATTATTGTATGTTGCTGAGTTGAATTAAGTCTTCCGCTGCTTGCATTTGTCACTCTGCTTCTGTTGCTATGCTGTAATAATGTCCTAGTATACCGGTGACAAGCACTGATGATGGGTTATACTATACACTTGTGGGATCTACCTCTCATTATTTCTGTAATAATATGTGTTCCTCACGTGTTTACTGTGAGTAACGGTAAATATGGACCGGGGCGTTTTATTTTGGTAGCGGAGCGGGCAGTAGGTCCTTGGGTGATTGTTATGCTTGATTGTTGCATAGCTCGCTCCACATGAATATCATGAATGCATGCACACTCGCATAGTTAGTGCATTATGGATCCAGTCGAGGGACGCCAACCTGCTTCATAACATTCACATGTGAGTGTTCTTTCTTGTGAATAAGTTTGGGCACCTTGCGATCCGTATTTCAGTGCTTAACGGTATTGTTGTTTTGTTTATCCGAAATTTTTCATAATAAGTTTATATAAATCTAACAAGTTTTAAAAATGATAACTTTTTGATAAAATGGCATAACTAACCCGTGCAGTTTAGGCCAATGTTTCGTATGTTTGTGGGTGTAGCTTGCTTAACTCACAAGAGGGAATTTCGACGACGAAATTCTTTTAAGGAGGTTAGACTGTAACGACCAGGGTAAAATTTCCGTAATTTTACCGAGTTGTTTTAACTCTTACAGAGGTAAATGAATTTTTATCGATGATAATCGAGAATTCTACCCCTCTAAGTTTTCCTAGTTTACCGGGAGTAACCGAGCTTCGTTTCGATTATTGAAGAAATACGACATCTGTTAGTAATATGCCCAAAAGCCAATCAATGGATGATTGTAGTCATGTATATACATTAAGGTTATTCCAATAAATATGATTATGAGATAATCGCTTGCACATATTTATAACCCTAGAATACTTTGTATTCTTAAAATGTCCCTATTCGATTATTATTATGGATGGGTTGTAATAATAAATTAAGACTAGCGTGTGTTGAGAATTATATGAGATATTAATTCTACATACGGGTACAAGTTAGAGAACTTGTGGACTGGACCGACCCACATAAGAACGCTACATGGAACGTTATATGATTGTCATTAGCAGT
Organism: Turnera subulata; assembly: GCA_028386065.3. Lineage (NCBI taxonomy): Eukaryota > Viridiplantae > Streptophyta > Magnoliopsida > Malpighiales > Passifloraceae > Turnera > Turnera subulata. The sequence continues at coordinate 170,288 of JAKUCV010007273.1, forward strand.
TCTTATATGTATTGTCCTTAGACCTGTGATCATCAAGGTTCCCAACATATGAGTCGTATACTTTGATATTACTCTTGGATATTTCGTAAATGAGTAGACTTAGTGTAATCATTGGGTATATGGTAAATGTGTAGTGGGTTTTGTATGATCCAGAGGGGATTCGTTCAACCTAGACCTGGCAAAACGGGTATTGACACGACAACCCGACACGAAACCGACACGAAATTAGTAGGTATAGGTCAGAGATTTTCAACCCGTTTAGTTAAATGGGTCGACCCGACACGACACGAAAATTAGCAGGTCAGGTGCGGGTTGACCCGCCAACCCGATGGGTACCCGTTTATGACCCGATTATATTTAGGGT
>JAKUCV010007274.1:0-45293 GCA_028386065.3 Turnera subulata
ACTGAACCACAGGAATAGAGTGATCCCCATCACAAGAGATAGGGGAGAGTTTAATGGGCCATTTTTTTGTTCTTGTTTTATGTTTCTGCGCCAAAGTTAGCATCCGAGTTTTCTGATGCTCATATTAGTGTTGTATTATCCTTTGTATCAAGTATGTTGGATATGAGGTTGTACTATTAACCGTCTTTTTTCCTTTGCATGCCTGGCTATGCATACTTGTAGCAATTAACGGTTGTTTTTCCTTCTTTCTTGTCTTTTTTATTGAAATGTCTTTTAGTTTTTTAGTCAGGATGTACTTTAGAAACTTGCGGAAAATGATAAAAGCAGCATTATATTATTCCTTATTATTAACAAATAACCATCTTCGTATTCTGGGTGGAATAAAATTCGGGAGTTATACCTTATAAAGCATATTATATTTTGGTTGTGACAAATTATTTCTAACTTAAAATTAAGATATGGTAAATTCATTTGTTAACGAATTTCAAACAGTGGGTTACAGATAATTTCTTTTTATATTCAGGAGTCTCTTTTTTGTTTGTTTGCTGGATTGGAAGGTTGCCTCGCTCGGTCCCTCTCGTTTCGAAGGTTTTAAAGCAAGTCTATTTTTTCCTTTTCCGTGGACAATTTTTTTTCCTGATGCTCCTTCCAAAATGAGTTCAAATATAAAACGAAATTTATTGGTGGCTGAAACTGGTTGAAATAATGCGAGTTCGGGACGTGGCATTACCGGAGTCGCCAAAACAAATCCTCGTTTCGCAGATAATTCAAAAAGTCACGCAAGAATCTGGACGGATATACACAGAGCCGGAGAGAGGGAGACCGTGGAGAGAAGGAGACGGAGAAGAACAACTTAAAAAAGAAAAACCCGCTGCCCCGAGTACAGCATAACAATCTCTCCCGGAATAAAATAACAGAAATAACAAAACCAAAAAAAGAAAACCCGGAACTGAAATAAAATGATGATGTTACAAACGCAACAGACTCACTCACTACTACTTACCCCCTCTACAGCTAAGTATAGTCCCATTAGCCATCACCACCACCACCACCACCACCAAAGGAAGAGGAAGAAGAGTCGCGTTCAAGTAAGAACCTCCAGCATAACGTCGTCGTTCCCGTCCTTCACCTCCACAATGGCGCGAAAGAGAAAAAACTGCCACAACTCCTCCGGTTCTAGTCGTTTGAGGTGTTTTCCTCCCGCCGCAGATTCACCGCCGGATAAGGTAGTTAGTTTTTTTTTGTTTGGTTTGTATTATAATTCCGTTGGAGAAAACTATTCAGCGAGTGAGTGAGTGAATGCGCTGTTTTGTTTCTTATGAAGAGTGACGGTGATGTTGGTGCTTCTACTACTGCTGCCGCCGGTGACGAGGATAATGGCGATAAGCAGCGTAAGGCTCCGGAGCTGAAGACGCTGTACAGGAGGTTCTGGAAAGTGGCCGCGCCTTACTGGTTCTCGGACGACAAGGCGCAGGCGAGGTTGCAGCTGGCTGCGGTCTTTGCTCTCACTCTAGGCACCACTGGTATCAGCGTCGGCTTCAATTTCCTCGGCCGCGATTTCTTCAATGCCCTCGCTAGTGAGCTACTCCCACTACTGTTATAGTTTCTCTTATTATTACTATTTTTGTTTGGTTGATGTTGGAGGCGATCTGTTAATTATTTTTTTTGGCGATTATTATCGGTTCAATGCTGCTGCTACTGTAGACAAAGATCAAGAACAGTTTACCAAGCAATTAGTCTATTACCTGGGAGCCTTTGCTGGAGGAATTCCGGTGAGCTCTCGAAAATCAATTCCTTCCTTAGGTATTGCTCATTTTGCTCTGCTGCTAGTCTCTTTGTTTCCAGTTTTTGCTTTCTTCTTCTATCCAGTTCCTGACTCGAAACACCGTCACCGACAACTTTAATTACTCTACTGCTTTGTTTCCTTTTTAGCTTTTGTTTATTATTCTGTTTTTTTTTTATGAGATCGAGTGGAGATCTGACTGCTTTCTGCTCTCTGCTTTCGTCCGTTTGAAAATTGCTTGTTTGCCTTTGTTTGCAGTTTTTTGTATTGAGAGATTACGCCAGGGAGACTCTTGCTCTGAGATGGAGGTCTTGGATGACCAAATATTACATGGAACGCTACCTGAAAGATCGGACATTCTACAAGATTCAGTCCCAATCTATTATTGACAATCCGGATCAGCGTATCGTTGATGATCTGAGTTCATTCACGGGAACTGCACTTTCCTTCTCATTGACACTTTTCAATTCTGCGGTTGACTTGATCTCGTTTAGTAACATTTTGTATGGTATCTATCCTCCGCTGTTTGTGGTTCTTCTTGTGTACTCTCTGGGTGGAACGGCTATAAGTGTTTTTCTTGGAAGGGTAATCTTCTCATCCTTTGTGATCATAACTTCTAGTACTTGAGAATTGAGATAATAATAGATTGTGAATAATTCAACTGGGTTGGAACTATATGACTTTGACTTTCAGGGATTGGTGACTTTAAATTTCTTGCAAGAGAAAAAAGAAGCCGATTTCCGTTATGGACTTGTTCGTGTTCGAGAAAATGCTGAATCGATTGCATTCTACGGTGGTGAAGACAATGAGATACAACTTCTTCTGCAGCGATTCAGGAGTGCTTTTGAAAATCTAACAGTGCGTTACTCTTTTGATCTCCTTCCTTTTCTTTTCTAATTGCAAATATTCAATAGGAAAGTAGCAGTACAGCCTACGAGTGATGACCTCTGATGGTGATGGTGTGGTTTTGGTAGTATTAGCATTAGCTCTTTGAATAGATGGCGGACTGCAACAGTAGGTAGGATACCAAGTTTGCAAACTATGCTAACCAAACATAATGCATTGTTTCAGTTTGGACAAAGGCCCTAGTATAGGAACTTTTACCCAGCACCATATTTCTGTTCATTTGTATAACTTCTGGCAACCCTGTGCTTCTGTATCATGATCTTCAAGTGATTAATAGATGCTATACGTTGATCACTTGATAACAGCTGACTAACTCATATTTTCTTGGCAAACTGCTGTGCAGAGTTATTCTCACATAACATTGCAATTTAATTTAGTACTTTCAACTGAAATATTAAGTTCTTCATTTTTCAGCAATTGTTGATAGCTTCTAGAAATTTAGAGTTCTTCACCAACGGCTACAGATACCTGATTCAGATTCTTCCTGCTGCTGTTGTTGCTCCTATGTATTTCTCCGGAAAAATTGAGTTTGGTGTCATTAATCAGTCTGTATCCGCTTTTAACCATATCCTTGGAGACTTCTCTCTCATAGTGTACCAGTTTCAAGCCATCAGTGCTTTTTCAGCAGTCATTGACCGATTAGGTACTGTTTTCTCTTTATTTCTATCTATCTATCTATCTGTGTCTCCCTCTTTTAGTATTGGTTGTGGACATAGTCATGAATAGAGCGTTAAGCACTTTTCAAAAATATGTGTGAGTGAATTTCAAAAGGGAACTTTCGACCCGTAGATGGATTACAAAGAAGGGCTGTGATAACTTTTTATCTATCCTTTTAAACAGGTGAATTTGATGATGTTCTGGATAGTAGCAGCTCTAAAAGTTCCACTGAATCCTTGGAAGAGATTTCTCTCTCATATGTCAAAAGTGCACCGGTGTATGAGTATAATGGGTCTGCTCCAATAGCGAGTCAAAAGTTACTTGAAGTGGAAAGTTTAACTCTGGAGACACCCACTAGTAAAGCAGTGCTGATCAGAGACTTGTCATTGGTTATCAACAGGAACGATCATTTATTGGTTAGTTAATTATGTCTTGACTTTATTGAGTTTCCTTGGTGGGTAATGACGGTCGAGAAGGTAACTAATAGGCTGTGGATGTTTTAGCAGGTAATGGGGCCTAGTGGAAGTGGTAAAACATCTTTGTTGAGATCTCTTGCTGGTCTTTGGAATACTGGAAGAGGAAAGGTCACATTTTATGTTGATGATGTAAACGATCCTCAGTCATCCACTTCATCGTTGTCTTCTACAAGTGGGAAGCTTGAAGGACTCACTAATCCAAATGCTAGAGGCATATTTTTCCTTCCTCAAAGACCCTATATGGTTTTGGGAACACTTCGTCAACAATTGCTTTATCCTACATGGATGGATGATCCAATTCATGGCTCGGATGATGCAAAACCAACCGGTATCATTTCAAGATTATGCTTGTTATGCTTTTGTGTACATGGAGCTACTCTTAGTTTGATCAATATTTCAAACTTGTTGCTGCTATTTGGGTCATGTTTTTCGTTACATCTTGCTAGTTAAATATGCTTTTCTTGGTGATTTGAACATTATTTCCTGCTACTTGAGCAGCCATTTTAAGTCAATTCTCCCTTTTAACTTTTAAGCCATTATTTCGTTACATCTTGCTAGTTAAATATGCTTTTCTTGGTGATTTGAACATTATTTCCTGCTACTTGGGCATCCATTTTAAGTCAATTCTCCCTTTTAACTTTTAAGCATTAATTGCCAGAAATTTTCCAGTGGATTTGCATGTGCATGATCCATTCTGTTGCAAAGCTCCTGCCAAAACAGCTTCGATGCTTATGATTTATATATATCGAACAGGTTCAGTGCCTTTTTTGGTAACGCAACAATACTCGCAAAATACAGCTGGAAAGCCTAATAAGCCCACAACGGATGATTTAATACAAGTTCTAGAGAATGTCCGCTTGGGATACGTATTATCGCGTTTCAGGAGTTTAGATTCAACAGAGGAGTGGTCAAGTGTTCTTTCCCTTGGTGAGCAGCAGCGCCTTGCTTTTGCACGTCTGTTGCTTTCAAAGCCGAAGCTGGTTCTGTTGGATGAATCTACCAGTGCTTTGGATGAAGCAAATGAGGTAATTTTGGTTTCTCCTTTGTTGTGAAATTATTTACCTAGAAAAGGTATTCTTCCCCTTAAATAAGGAAAAAGAATTATGCCAAATATTTAGCATTTTGTAGTGTGAAATAATACTTTGAATCCCACTGGGATCAATTAGTTCTTACACTGGGGAGGTCTGAGGTCCGTATCTGCAAATTGGTTCGATGTGACTCTAGGACAACTAGAGGGAACCCCATGAATTCAGGAGAAACTATTTGTTGAGGTTACGAACATTTTTCAATTCTCTGATATCTCGAAAACAAACAATGTTACTGTTGAAACAACAAAAAGGAGCCATATATGCATTGAGAGCATTGGAGGAAGCAAGAAGTTGAGGAGCCAGTGTCGCCCGATATTATCTTCAATCATGTTCTCCATCAATTTAATCTAAGGCACATGATGCCAATGCTCATTCCTTGTCACTTGTTTTTTTTTTTTGATAGAAGCATTCCTTGTCACTTGTTATAGGCGATGATGATTACCTACCAGCTAATAGGTTGGAAGGGGCGCCAATTCAGTATGTACAAGATGTTCTCGACCTTGATGTTTAATTTCTTAGATTTCTTTTATTCTTTACTGTTGCAGGGACATTTATACCGGCAGATTGAAGCAGCAGGTATAACATATATAAGCGTTGGTCACAGGCGAACTCTATATGACCATCATAGCCAGATCTTGCATATAGCCACTGCAGATCCTGGCAGCGACAAACAAAATTGGCGCATGGACTCCATCAATCGTGACACGGTACATAATTTTTCAGGTCGTTTGTCTCGTGATCCTGCATCTTAAGATTCATGGATACTTCAGAATCAAATGCCACAATATGCTACCTCTCTTATGAGGTAACTTCTTTTTTCCTTCTTGGGAAGAACAAATTTAGAGGGATGTCAGCTCTGTGTTTAAAAATATACATGAAGTGGCAAGATACTGCAGGCGGACAACTGTTGTTTTCTTCCTTCTTCCCAGAAAAGAAGTTATTCAATTTGTTCTGTTGCTATAGTTGGCCTATCCTTTTATTGTAAATTCCTTATGCTCTTCTTTAACTATACTATACTACACACTGACAGTGCTACCCACTCGTGCATCTCTTCCCATGTTTGGCTGATGGAGATGCCAGCCATAGCTTTTGATCTACAACATAATTTTAATTTAGGCGAGCACTCGTTGTCTCCTTGCGTTTTTAACCATTCGTGGTCCATAACAGAGATTAGGGTATATTTTGTTCGATTGTTTGGGTATTTGATGCCTTTCTTAACCAATAAGTGGAAGTATTGGAGGGATGCAGCCACTTGCAACCTGCCACTTGTGATGGCACTTCCTGAACTTGCTCTATTTATTGAGATCTAATCTATACAGGGTTCAACCGCAAACATCGTTAATCTTGTTGACAAAATGGTCCCGGATATTATTATCTGTTTGACGGTATTGGGCCCGGAAAAATGCAACATGACACCTTACTGTGTCTCCCGTGATAATCAAGTTTAAGCATTCGATGCGTAAAAATTTCCGGTTAAAATGGAAGTCACTTTTAAACCTCGCAGTAAATTATACTTTCTCTCCATTTTTTTTTTCTGGAGCATTATTCCTCTCATGTTTTTAACTTCATTTTTTTTTTGTTTGAGCGGACAAAATTATTTTTCTTAAAATATTTTGATTCATCAACAGGGCAAAGGAAAGTGCCTTTTGATTTATATATTTTTCTTTAAATATTTTGTTTCATCAACTCGTATCCTTCTGGTTCCTAAACATTTACATAGATGTGTATATTTTTACTTTTCTCCCGATTAATTTCAACTTGATTATACTGGGTGAGTTTTCCAATATGGTTATATATATATATATATATATATATATATATATATGTATATATATATATACACAAGGGCTCGACCGTACATGAAGTATGTCACCATTATTGAAGGAATTGTTTGTTATGGATTGATGTTTTTGGGTAGGAATTTGCACCATTATTTATGTTTTAGTTAGGACACATTCTTGTATCAAAAATCTTAATATATAATTGCAAAGGAGAAATTTTATTTAGAAGTGTATAATATAAGAAGATGATGATTTAATATTTGTAACTAATTTAAACCTTACTCAGGCTAACTTATGCAGTTAACTGAAAATAACAAATATCAAACATGAGCTAGTCGTTCTGAAATTTCTCCCTTTTTTTTTCATTTTTTAGTGAACTGTAGCTTCCTGGTATAAAAGAGGGAGGAAAGGATAAGAAAGAAACCAGGTATTTGAAGAAAGAAAGTATGAAAACATATTATAAAGAAGAGGCAAAGCAAGAAAAAGACTCAAAAGCAGAAAATAAGGGAGCGCGAAATGAAGAAAAAGTCTTAAAGATGTAACCTAAGTGTGGGATAATGTAAAGTAATAGGAAGGAGATCAACATCATTCCAACCAAAGTATAGAAAATGGATAACAAAAGAGGACCAATGACAATGAGTGGGGTACGAGGGTAAACTAAAGTCTTCCTCGTTGAACACACACATGCCTTGCCCGGGGTATGGTTCTTATCTTATATGACCTGTTTTTGGCTCATACCACCCATACATGTAGTACTAAATTAAGCTTGGCCTAGGAGGGGAGGAATCAAAGATATGCTTATAAAGAATGAAGATAAATGGACAAAACATAAAAAAGTGAGAATGGCTGGATTAGTAGCTTAGGGTAGAGTGCCATGTGTAGCTTTCCATGTTATTAAAACCCGCCCCAAAAAATCTCTATTTGTCACCTTCCTCTAGTGTGAATCAATGGCGTTATCTTCACCTCCTACATTTTGATTCTTCTACAAAGGAGAAAACCTTTTATAGAACCTACCAATTAAAGCAAAAAGATTCTATGCCCCCCCAGTCAAAAGAGACAAACATAAAAATAAAATGAGAGAGAGAATATACTGATGGAAACCCTAGGACGAACGGTAAAAAACTACAAATTTCCCTAATATTGCAATTTATTGCTTTGTTATTTTTAGTACCTACGCTTTTCTAAGTAATGGTATTTTCTTTATATGTCTCAATAAGCTTTTAACCCAGAAAGGAAGCTTTATTTAATGCAGTCCATAAATTTATATTATAATAATTTCTTGTTCATTTTAAAAAAGGTTTTTTCTTACGAAAAAAAGAGGTACTTTTTAAAATTTCTCTTGGTAACATATATAGCATATGTCAGAAATTCACAATCATCAATTCTTATCTTAAAATTTAAATTATTAACATCACATTTATTCTACGTCTAATAGAATAATTATACTACATATTTTAACAAAAAGTTAGTAAGAAAATCTTAATATCTCTAACTTATTATTATTTGAGATGTTTCCATAAAAAGTTTGGGCCCAGGAAGGAAATTTTATTTTGACTATCTGGAATTGGCGTACTATAACGGGTAGATAGAAAAAAAAAAAAAAAGAGGAAGGGTAAGTAACGGGTCGTCTTTAACTTTATTTGGAGAAATAATTTCATTTTTTATTTTGACACAAATAGTGTGTATTTGAAGGAAAAAAAAAATAAGGGATTAGAAACTACGTTACATATAACTATATAAGTGGGGGAAAGGAAGCAAGAAGGGCAGGGATCCTCACACCCGCCGCCTCTGAAACAAAAAAACACAACAACAGGAGAGGAGGAAGAAGAAGAAGAGGAAAGAAAGAAAAGCCTTTTGGGGTTTTTGCTTCCCCAAGCCTTTGCCTTTTCTTTTGATTTCGATTGTTGGATATCCTCTCATTAGTGGGTATTTGTTGATTCACTCATTCCTCTCTTTTCCTTTACACATTTCGATTTCGATACAAAGAGGGGAGCGTCTTTTGTTTATGTTCTTTTTGCTTCTTTTTTCCCATAGACTAAGAAGAAGGCCAAGAGAAAAAGGAACCGCAAAAAACCCAAGTCTTGTAAACAAAGAGAGAAGCGAAAGAGGGAGGAGGAGTGGTGGAAGTGAAGAGGAGAAAGTGAGGTGGTGAGCCCTTGGAAAAACCGTCATTGAACACAAGGTAGTTTTGGTTTTTGGTTCTGGTTTCTCATTATTCACACCCATTTTTTTTTGGTTTTGCAACTATAATATCTGTTTATGTGTCCTATGATGCTATCTATCTATCTATCTATATCTATCTATATATATGTTACTCTCTTTTATTTGCTCTTCGATTGACCCTCTCCCTACGAGCCTCCCATTCTCAGTCTCTTATTCGCATTTCGTCCTTGGTTTTATCAGTTAACTAAGACCTTCTCCTTATCTATAACCATATCTTTATCTATCCGCTCCTGGGTTGCTTTTGTTTGTGTATTTCATTGTCGTTTTTTTAAAAATACTAGCAGAGAAAAGAACACCCAGAAGGGAAAATGAAGTACGTATTGGTGACTGGTGGTGTTGTTAGTGGACTTGGCAAAGGAGTCACTGCCAGTAGCATTGGCCTTCTTCTTAAAGCTTGTGGGCTCCGTGTTACTTCTATCAAGATTGGTATATACTATTATTTCCTTGTCTCTGTTTTTTCTTTCTTGTGTTGGGTTAGAATTGACGGTAAGCTTTGAGATTAATTTGCTTCTTTTGTTGGCTTTCTTATGATTTTGTGGACATAGTTTGCTTGTACACTAACATTTTGCGTATGTCTTTCTCGCTTAGAATATTGTATCTAGTTTCTTTTAGTGGGATTTTGTAGGATATCTGTTTTGACCATCTATCTCATGCTTGTTTGTCTTTACTATACAATGCTTTTGTGATTATGTTCAAAATTCAAATAGAAAACTGGCAAGGCAAAAGCAAAAGAATGGTTGTCGGTGGCATTGTTGTTTCTATATGATTTGATCAGCGTATAGTGCAGGACCGGAGTTTTTAATACTAAATGCCTGCTTAATACTTAAGCACCGATTGTTATATAGCTCAAGTTTTCGCTTTCTCATTCCATGTGCAGACCCTTACCTTAATACTGATGCTGGAACTATGTCTCCTTTCGAGCATGGAGAGGTGTTTGTCTTAGATGATGGTGGCGAGGTAAATCTGCTTACTAGATTTTTATGAATGACAGAAAAAAAGAAATAGCTCACCACCCTTATCCTTTCAGAACAGCTCTGTTACTACTGTGCTTTTGTAGGCCGTGAACCAAAGATAACTGTTTTCTTTGTTTTGTGCTTTGCAGGTGGATTTGGACCTTGGTAATTATGAGCGGTTTCTAGACATCAAATTAACCCGTGACAACAATATAACCACTGGAAAAATTTATCAGGTATTCGAATGTCTCAGAGTTGTGCTTGTGGAATTACTACGCAATTGTCTATTCAAACAATAGCTTGGTATTCTTATTTCTTATTTTATTTCCTCTTGCATTAAACAGTCTGTTCTTGACAAGGAGAGAAGAGGAGACTATCTAGGAAAGACTGTGCAGGTTTTTTTTCAAAATACTGATACTCTTTCCTAATCGAAGTGTCTTCATCCTGAACTGAAAATATTTTGTTTCAAACACTTTCGTTTCTCTAGGTAGTTCCACATATTACAGATGCCATCCAAGAGTGGATAGAGCGCGCAGCCCGGATTCCTGTAGATGGACAAGAGGGGCCAGCTGATGTATGTGTTATTGAACTGGGTGGAACAATAGGTATTCTTCTGCAATCGGTATGTATCTAATGATTTTCTTTCTTTTCTACCCAGTTTTCTTAAAAACTAGTTATTTTTATGCAGGTGACATTGAATCTATGCCATTTATTGAGGCACTTGGCCAGTTCTCCTATCATGTGGGTAAGTGATATGCTCCGGATTTTGGGTGAGAGGACCATGTTTTTTTGTTTGTTTATTCAGTGGATACTTAGTATCTCACCTAGCCACTGCCTGTTTCCAGGCCCTGGCAATTTTTGCTTGATTCATGTCAGCCTTGTACCTGTTCTCAATGTTGTTGGTGAACAGGTAAGCTCTTTTTTTCCAGAACTATGTCCATTTTCAGATTTTGTTTCATGCAATGTAGCTTTCTGACAATTATGTATTGATTTATACTGGTTCATTTGCTCAGCTGTTCATATATCTAACTACTAGTGCATGAATACTAAATTGTAGAAAACGAAGCCTACTCAGCATAGTGTTCGAGGTCTTAGAGGACTTGGATTGACACCCAATATTCTAGCTTGTCGTAGCACCAAGGTTCCATTTTCATTTTCATTTATGCTTTTATATTTACCTTCATTCTATGCAATGATTCACTTATATGTTTTGGAATTAATTTTGACAGGCACTTGATGAGAATGTTAAGGAAAAACTCTCCCAATTTTGTCATGTGCCGGTACTGCACGATATTGATATCCTTTCATTTGCCTTATCTTAATTATGTCACTGGTTTTAAGGATCTTGGCTTGTGTACAGGCTGAAAACATTGTCACTCTATATGATGTACCAAACATTTGGCATGTTCCTTTGTTGCTGAAAGTAAGTAGCATTTACCCTCTAAACCTTTTCTAACTTTTTTAGGTTCATGCCTGGTCAAAATAATGACTTAAATAGTATATGTTTTAATTTTTTTTTTTAATTTTCTAATGGAAATGATTAGGACCAGAAGGCGCATGAGGCAATTTTGAAAGGATTGAACCTTCTAGGGTTTGTCTATGAACTTGTCCTTTGTTTCCTTTATCTGTTTTTCTCTTCACATTTCATATGATTATCACATTTTCACTCTGTTCACAGTTTTTGTTCCTTATTTACTTTCTGATATCTTCTAGCGTGTTAATTTTTTGCACAATCCCTGCAGTTCTGCCAGGGAGCCAGATCTACATGAGTGGACTGCTAGAACAAAAATTTGTGACATGCTTCATGATCAAGTGGGTCAAATCGCTGATTAAAGTCATCCAAGTTTTGCTTATTGTTCCCAACTGACCTGCTTTTACTTCTGCAGGTTAGAATTGCTATGGTGGGAAAATATACTGGGCTTTCGGATTCCTACCTTTCTGTACTTAAGGTGATTCCTATTTTTTCCGTATGCCACTTTCTAGTGATTCCTACACTGAGTTGTAAGACCGCAGAATCTAATTCTTTGGGCTACTTTGACAGGCTCTATTGCATGCTTCGGTTTCTTGCCGCCGAAAGCTTGTAGTTGAGTGGATTGCAGCTGGTGATCTAGAGGATGTTACATCAAAAGAGGTCAGAATTAATCGCTAGTTGTACTGCATTAATTTTAAAACCATTCATAAAAAATCATGAGAAGTGATTGCACAGCTTTTTGCCATTCAGTATTTCTGGAATGTGTTTCAACTGGTTTTGGCTCCGTGCAGGATCCAGATGCATATAAAAAAGCATGGAATCTTTTGAAGGTATTGTCCTGAGTTTTGATTCCTTGCAACCTGTTTTGAGTTAATGTTCTACTGGTTGAATAATTAGTGTTTGTTTTAGGGAGCTGATGGTGTCCTAGTTCCTGGGGGTTTTGGTGATAGAGGAGTTCAAGGGAAAATACTTGCTGCAAAGTATGCTCGTGAAAACAAAATCCCGTTTTTGGGCATTTGCCTGGGGATGCAAATTGCCGTCATTGAATTTGCACGGTCTGTTCTTGGTTTGAATGATGCAAATAGTACAGAATTTGATCCTGAAACTCCTAATCCTTGCGTCATATTTATGCCAGAGGTACATTCTCGTTTGTGTGATTCATTGTCTTGGGAGTCATATATTCTTTATTGTATAATTTACTAAAGCTGCTATACATTCTGTTATGAAATAGGGTTCTAAAACTCATATGGGAGGAACAATGCGTCTGGGATCTAGGAGGACCTTGTTTAAGGTTCCCAACTGCAAATCTGCAAAGTTGTAAGACTTTTGACTTCATAGCCAATACATGCTGCAAATATTCTTATGTTCTTGTTTCCTAGTCTAATCATTTTGTTTGGGAACAACTGAGATGCCCGTGAAGTTACTACTACATTTCTTGTTTTAGTTAACCTACATCACTTTGTTGGGGTTGTTATTAGGTATGGCAACGGAAGCTTTGTCGATGAGCGACATCGACATAGATATGAGGTAAGTTACATTTACAAGTACACGATTGAGAGGGAATGGATTATTTATCGTGGTCTTTTAGTTTGTGAAATATCTAATAATCAGTTATGTGCTTAGGTCAATCCTGAGATGGTATCACAATTTGAAAATGCTGGTCTCTCATTTGTTGGCAGAGATGAAACTGGTCAGCGCATGGAGGTAAATTTCTGTAGTAGTCTGTAGGGCTATTTATGCACCACAAACCTATACTCACTGTCATTTCTGGAACCATTTTCCTTACTTGATTGTGGCTGCTTTGACGTTTTGACCATCTCAACCTTTTTGCAATGCAGATCATTGAATTGCCTGGACATCCCTACTTTGTTGGGGTTCAGTTTCATCCTGAATTTAAATCTAGACCTGGAAAGCCTTCTGCTCTGTTCTTAGGTACTGATTCACCCATGCCCAAACATTTAGTTATTGGTCATGTCTACATTTCATACTACGTAGAAATTCAGTTGCCAATCTCTATATTTTGAGTCTTCTTGTTTCTCCTCTTAAGCTAAAAAAATTGTAAGTATCATGTGTAAGGGAATAGATATTTGCTCTGTTTCGTTTTATTTCCTCTTACTGTTTCTTGAACTATCATTGCCATTGCTATTATATGGGCCACAATGTTGCTGTGCCTCACGTCAGATATCTTTAGGAATTCTCTCATATTTCCTAGTCTTTCTGTCAATATGCCAGTTGTCTTCTTAAGTGTCAGCATCATCATATTTTTTATGTAATGCTACAGGACTAATAGCAGCAGCATGTGGCCAGTTGGATGCTGTCCTACAAAACAATGGTCATGCAACCATGCCATTGTCGAATGGGATGGCTAATGGGAAAGCAGTGGTGAAACCCTACCAAAATGGAAATGGTGTCAAATCATCCAATGGCTCGTTAAATGGTGTATATAGCAACGGCAATGGTGTGCATTTTTAAAAAAGATACCGCCATTTTGCTTTGAGCCAGGGGAATATGGTTTTGAAGGGGTTTTATTTTAGTCTCCGGTTTCTTCTGTACAGCCGATGAGTACGGGTAGATTATCATAGGATAAAGATGGATTCTCGAGCCTCCGAATGACAAAGCTTTTGTGTTTTTCTAGTTTATTATGGGAGAAATATGGCCCTAGATGCGGCATGTCCCACTTGTTGGATGAAGTGTCCTGGTTTGTGGGGATTTTGGTTCTGTCTTTGAAGGAAATATCTACCCTTCTAGCTCAATATAGGTCAGTGTGGTTGTAGTGAGAAGATATCACGAGAAGAACTGTGTATCTTTAGTGACTTGAAGTTTTTCTATTCCTAAAAGTAGCATTTCGTTCATTGGTCCTCTTCTTTTACATCTACATCAATCATGTTTTATCGATGTCCGAATTTTTGTTGCCCTTGATGGAGTGTGACATTCCATCTGGTCATTTATCATGGATAGAAAATACCATGACAAGAACATAGTATCATATGATAATGCTTGTCACCTAGGACACCCGATTCTTGTCATGGTCCCTGTCAGAATGTCCACCCTTATCAGATAGAAATGCATTGAGATTTTGCTTCACTGTTGGTATTTTTTACACTTAGTAAAAAGGAAAACTGAATCGGCAGGGAACACTGCAAGGGCTCGAATCTCGTTTTCTTCCTCCAAAATGAGAGATTGGTTAGCAGATCTCATTCTGTTCAATCATAGGTGTGTCTCCATATATTTAACCATACCAGAAATAGCAAACATATAATCTTCTGGGAAAACGGTTAATTAGGTTTTCTTCCAGTCCACGCAACGCTTGCAAGAATGTTGCAGAGGTCCTATAATAGAGGGCTCTTATGTTTAGTGATAAAATGAAAGGGAGCTCTTATATATGTTCATGTCACAAACAATTAGGTAATTTCGGCGGGTGACCGGTCAGCTCAATCTGTTCACCTGATGCGTTAGAGAAGTTGGGGTTCATTGCAGCAAGCAAACGCCTGAAAATAAATGGTAAAATCCTAGCTGAAAACTTGAACAGTTTTGACTTGGGCTTCGACTATTGAGTAATGATGGATGTGTCAACTGGCAGCTGCTATGCTAAACTAGGAATCTTGTTATGTCATTTTACAGTACTTTCAGCCTTTGGCTTCATATACTTCAATTCACACCCCACCCCACCACCAGTGACCAACAGTTTGTACTTGCAGTTTCACACCTGGCACCTCCAAATTAGGACACACAATTTAGTGTCAGCAGTTTGGCGACATGATAAAAGATAGTCGTACTTCAAAAACAGGAACACGAGCACATAGAATCTGCCAAGTAGAATTAAATCCACTTTTGAAATGTTTTGTTTAAGATTCTGGGATCCACCAACACTCGAATACCAAGGTTCAGACATCGACAACTCCGATTGCTTTGCTTTGGTACTTGACAGTTGACACGACCTTCTTGCAGCTATTTGGTTTAGAAACTCGTCATATCACTCACCTCAATTATTTGTTAAGACAATAATTATCAAACTACTTATAGTGAAAGGCCCGCAATGCATTAATATTTAATATTGCCCCCACAACAACAAGAAAAAAGAAAAACAATGAACATGTAATTAAATTTGGACACGTACGAACGAAGTAATTAACTCCCGAGCCCGATGATATTTTATTTTTACTAGGTAGCTATTCTTTCCCATATGTGTCACGTATGGCACATGTACTTTAATTGCGAGAAGATCTTGTTTTCACATATCTATACTTTCCATGGGGATATTAATTTGTTTTCTTCTAAAACAAAAATTGGTTCTCAAAACTGGGTTTCAATCGTTTTTGTTTTCTATGTTAGGCTTTTGATGGATTCAGTCACATCCCGAGTGACTGTTCTCTTCTCCATACGTATAATTGTCAATTTTTATAAAAAATAAAATCCATTTATTCTAAATGGAAAAAAGAAGAAGATGCCATGCACAAACTTTCCATTTACAAATATTTGTTAAGTTACAATCTTATACTGCAAAGAATTATACGGTGAATGACTAAATGAGAATGGCAATGCTCGTAATCAACTTATTGGGAGCGCTATGTGACTAATGAGCCTGGAACCCATTTCAGCTTGCCTAGTTATTCACTAATTGTAGGGCTTTCCCGGACCTCATAATTGGTGATATAGCCACTTGGGCCTTGCTCATTTTCGCCCGAGTATCAAGCTTTAGTTAACATTTTTTTCTTATATATATATATATATTTTTATGGTAGAAGAGTATCAGACGATTATCAGACTAATCTCTTCCCGTGGCTCGATGCGTCACCTTTGTGCTCCAGAGCCGTCTAATAGGGAGAGCTAGGTGAGCACAAGCTCAGGCCCCCCTTTTCATGGGGCTCCACGTCACATGTTGATGTTTTCAACTAAAAAAAGTTTAGTTTCAATTTATATTTCCTATACAATGCTATATTTACTCCTGCAAATAAAGTTTATCTCTTTCTTCATTTTTTGTTTTCCCAAATTTATTTACGATGATGGAGATATAAGATATCTATCTCTTTCTTCCTTTTTTGTTTTCCCAAATTTATTACTCACCTTTTTGTATTGCTTGCACTTTCAGATGATGGAGAAGAAGATATCAAACCCCTCACGTCAAATATAACCTCCATATTCAAGCTCTGCATACTTTACAGTGATGGGCTTGAGTCGTTTCACTCATAACAAACCCAAATCTGTGTTCTTTATCTTGTAATAAGGGGCCCCTATTTTTATTCTCGCTCCGGGCCCCGAATTTATCCGAGACGGCTCTGTTGTGCTCGAAACCTGAACAAAAGGGTATCCCCAACGTCTAGTCATTAGGAAATTAGTGATGACAAGGGACGAGACTAGTGGAAAGGCATATAGGGAGATTCATCCATGTATGAGGAAAGAAGAGCAATTTGACCCCTCAATCTAGGTGAGCCAGCCAAGGATCAAAAATAAAGATTTATTATATAGGGAGAGTAGGCCATAATCTGACATATTTAAATTGCTTAATTTTCCCGTTTATTTGACTCTTTCTATATCAAAGAAAAAAAAAGAGTGAAATAGTGAAGTGATTATCTCAAGATAATTATTGAACATAATAATATCTGCTTCAATTGTTGTAGAACTAACCCAAAATTCTGGTTTTTGTTGATCTTACTTGAATATGCAATGGTGGGATTTATTCACAGTACTTCATTATTGAACTTCACCCCACATGAACAGCATGCATGCAAATGATTAAGGAGGAAGAATCACAGTGAACATTGTTAGAAATTGCCACATGTACCATTAATCAAGATAAACTTATGGGGAAAGTACTGAGGGCTTTGGTAACCCAATTAGCTAATATGTATGTAGTTCCTCTCTCCCTTACTACCAAAAACAAGTGTGGAGGTCAAAATTTTGAAACTCTGATGAATCAACTCTCTTTATATATATAATCACGAGAGGAAAATTAGCTTTCATAACAATATATATCATATATCATCCCACGGATGCTGATCAACACTCAATTTGGACGTATATATATACATTTGGTAAACCATCTCGCAATCAAATAGCATAGAAGATATATATAACTCTTTCTCAACTACGAAAAGCTCACAAATAAAATTAACAAAAGTCTGAAATGCACTGTGAATTAGATTTGTTCTCCACAGCTTAAGTAGATATAAGATCCATCATATCAGACAACTTTATTTGGTAAATTTCAAAAGGTCAGCCTCATACCCAAGATATGTAAATGGAAACTTTTGAGATGAAGTACCCACATCAAGGGCTTGGGCTGAAGGGTTGGCTTTGCATTGGGAGGGATGATGATGATGATGATGATCCAGGCCTTGATGAGACGCGAGAAGCTTGTCCAGAAAAGACCAATCACTGTTCAACCTCTCTGGTTGCACTAGCCCACAACCACTTGATGTTAGCCTCAACAGGTTGTGTGAGCACTCAATGTCCATTGTGTTCAAAGAGGGAGGCGAAATAAAGGATTGTTGGCCAACTGCTGATTCTGGACTAAACAACTGCGGAAGATGCATGGAGCCATCGAAAGTATAGTCATAAAGTCCTTGCAAATGGCTTTGCTTTGGCTCCATTGGAGCAGAAGATGCACTAGCCTTCATGTGATGATGATTAGTAAAATGATCTTCCTGTGTAACCTCTGGCATGAAACCTCTACATTGGTTCTTCTTCTTGAAAACCCGACAGACAACCCAACCATCTTCCTGCTAAACCAGCCATATATAGAGAAAAAAAATTTAGTATCCCAGCTACATATATAAGGCATTAAACTATTAGGGTTAAGTGTGTTTTTCTTGCTTTTTTTTATACCTGGACATCAGAGTTGTCATCATCCAGGCGGTACTCATGCATGATCCAATCGGTCTTTTGGCCATGGGGAGCACGTCCGGTGTAAAAGACTAGGGTTTTTCTCATGCCAATCCTCTTAGAGTTGCTAAGGTAGATGGCCTTGTCCCTGCCTGTTGCCTTCCAGAAACCAGCTGTGGTTGCTCTATTTGTTCTCGTCCCCGTTGGATATTTCTTGTCCTTGTGGCTGAAGAAATACCACTCATTTTGAGGACCAGACCCAATCCTGCATTTGTCTGCATGTTTGGAAAAGATAATGAAATATAAGATCCCATATATATATATAACCTTCTCTGCAATTACAGAATTAGATAGATAGATAAATAGTATGGTACTTAATGCTAAACTAGCTACTATTTTACATTAAGGGAAAGGAAAAGAAAAGAAAGCAAGAATAAATTTAATCCTCTAACCTTTGAGATCCCAAGGCTCAAGTTTGTTGAGATCAACCTCCCTTATAACATCGAGGTCAATGGCTTCATAAGACACTTTCTTCCTCAGATAATAGTACAGAAGCTCTTCATCCGTTGGGTGGAATCTGAAGCCGGGAGGAACTGATAGTTGCCCATTTCCAGCCATCATCCTCTAATGGCAAGAGTACTACTGGTATCCTGAAATATCAAAACCCTGATCAATAAAATGAAACTTTCTGCATGTAATTGGTGGGCTAAGGAAGTCTAAATTTTCTGTGCCATTTCGGTGCATGGAGAGTACTACACCTACCGATCTACTTTGCAGAGAATGTTATCTAACAAAGAAGAATCCATAGGGCTTCTATGTTCACAAATTAATTAAGAAGACTCCACAGAATCCAATAAATCAGCTTAGCAGAAGTTTGCCGCTATATGGACCAAGATGTTGATTATTTTATGGGAAATAGATATGTAGTGCAGACGAGAGAATAGTGAGTTGACCACTAGCTATACTGATCCATAGTAAGAGCCCTTTAAAGGCAAAACCCTAACTTTTGAAAAAAAATGCAACAGAAGAAAAGAACAAAATTCATGCAGCAAGCATGAGGACAAGCAGAAGAAGTCAAAGAGAAGGAGATCAAATGAGGAAAACCGAGTAATTAAAGGGTTCAAAACATATATTAGTTCTAACATGTTTGCAAGATTCTGTACATATGTAGCTTTACGTGGACTCTGCTTACTGTATACTGATAGATTCTACTTTCTAGAGCTTTAAACCAAGAATTAGGAGGAGGTATGTTCCCTCTATTCTGTGAAGAGCCGGACAAGAGCAAAAGAAGCAAACATGCATGCTTCCTGCTTGCTGCTTTTGTTGAAAACAGTTATGATACTATCTTGTAAGAAACCTATACTACTCATCTATAAATCTTTAATATACCTACCCATTTTGGGGTTTTGCAATTGAAGAACAGTTTGCAGCGAGACTCTGCATCTTTTTTTTTTTTTTTGGTTTAAACCATCATCTTCCCTTCCATGTAAGAGAAGAGAACCTCTCTTTGCCCTATTTAGTATGTTCATGAAATAATTTATTTTTCCTTGCGGTTACATGTGGTTCTAATTAAGGAGATGCTATAGTACTGCAGGTCAACTAAATCATATAATCTGAGGAACAGAAAAGTGAAGAATGTGTGATTAAAGTCATCATCAGATGAAGGCAGGGCAAGCCAAAAATCTGCG
Source organism: Turnera subulata (assembly GCA_028386065.3). Lineage (NCBI taxonomy): Eukaryota > Viridiplantae > Streptophyta > Magnoliopsida > Malpighiales > Passifloraceae > Turnera > Turnera subulata. The sequence goes on from JAKUCV010007274.1 coordinate 19,849, forward strand.
TCATGCAGTTTTCATCAAAAAATGGGTTTAAAATTTGACAAAGAAAACATGAGTTGAGTAGAAAACTTTCCAACAAAGAAAGGGAAAAAAGTAGGAAAATGAAAGATGAAGCAAAACAAAAAAGAAAAAGAGCAGACCTTTGCTTTTCTTTGATTTCCTGTAGATGACAAAGGAAAGAAGACAACTTCAGACTGGAAAAAAGCAAGCAGCGGGACGGCCAAGTCGTTGATTTGCTTAAAGGTCACGGTGTGGCTTTTTAAGAGATTTTTTTGAAAGAAAGAGAGAGAGAGAGAGCAAGAGATTTTGGATCAGCACAAACTTTAATTAACAGGACTGACAAAGCTATAGCTGAGGATGCATGGGAACAGAAATAAAGGAATATCATTAATATAAAAGTAAACAGCTAGAGCCATAGCAGAGCCAAAATAAAAATAAAAATGAAGAGGTAATAGTAGTATAGTGTAATACTACCATGCTGGTTATGTCTCTTTGTGATAAAGACTTTTGGTAAATGTCTGTTGAATGGGAAACCTTAGACCCCAATATCGCCTCATTAGAATGAAGAAAATCTGCCTAACTGTCAATTACTAATACAGCAGATTCGTTTTAATATATTATGTGCAGATTGGCCTTTTGTATCCCTATGTATCTCTTTGTCAACAATTATATACAAGCAGTCAAGGGTCAGACAAGAATGATGGAATTCCCCCTCTTATTCTTCTATTCTCCTTCTATTCCTATCTCTATATTCTTCTCCATTACTTTGTGTTTCATATAAAATATAATTTTCCTTGGCCTCGATTAGATTGTAGTAACCTGGTTAGCAGCTGGAATCCTAATTAATTATTAATTAAACTGAACAAAGAAAGAAAAGAAATGGAGAACAAGTTAGCCTGCAATACACACCCGTGTAGTTGCCAAGAATCCATTTTAATTTGCGTTTCCTTGATTAACATAATGCTTGTCAATTCATTCTTAGTTCTCTGAAGACTAAATCTCTTCTTTTTTTTTTTTTTGTGGAAACTCGGTTTTCATGTTGTTTATATATCCAAAATAAATTGCTTCTGATGTTTATACTGAAGGCACTCAGCTTGCCTCTTTCACTACAGTGTTTTAATTTCTATATTTGCTATTTTTTTTCACAATTAATGTGTTATATAGACTATTTTTTTTTTCTCCGTCTTGTTTTTTTGGCTTGAGGATTATACATAACATGAACTCATACACCAATATGAACGTCCAAGTTCTTGCAATACATGGACAGTCAAACACTAGCTAGCTTATACTATAGGGACACATGTATTCCTGAAGAAATTCCCATATGAGACATAAAATCAAGCCAAAGAAAAAAAGACATAATGGCTTCAATCTTTATAAAACTCTCCCTTATTCAATGAAAACAAATTAGAGAGAGAGAAAAAAAAAAAAAGATCATAAGATTCGGATGAAGTTACCGTCTCGCCCTCAATTAGTCGCATGCCAAGGTCAAGTTGAGCAACCCAACAAACAGACGAAAGAGAAGACAATTAATTAGACGTATGTGAAAGAAGTACTACTATTAATTTGTAGTACTATTAATTAAAATATGGATATGTTTTCAATAAAATCATTAAAATGATCATCGATCGTCGGTCAACTGGAAGAAGGATTGATCCAGGGCCCTTGAATCATGTTCAAAGAAATTATGGATATCGCGCATCAAATTCAGTGCACAGATATGAAAAAGAGGTGATTCTTAATATATTCTTCAAAACATGTGAAGTATTTTCTCACAATTTTTATTTTCCCCTTTTTTCAACTTTTATGGCCTGTGCATGGATTTAGTGGACAGTTTTCCAGGAGTTCCGTGGGTTCTGGTTGGTCGGCTACTGTTTGCGGTGACGCAATTTTGGCTAATTAAGCCTTTTCCTCTTTTTTTATTTTATTTACTGAAATCTACTTAAGCTTCAAAATCAAATTATATGGTCCATTAAAAAACATCAAGATAACAGCAGAAATGGAATAATGTTATATTCATCATCCCATGTTGTAATAATATAATAATATAACACAAGAATTACCTCAATTATATCTAAGACATTATTTTGAGTTATTTTTTTTATTTACGGAAAACACACTCCCTGTATGTATATACTACATAAATCAAATAAAACCAAAAGAAAACCCTTATGATCAGGAAGAATGACCATGAAGCTATATGAAAGCATGTACATGGGCATAGTAAATGACTAAGATTGTTGAAGGTTTATTTTTTTCTGTTTTTTGGTCATGTGAAGATGGATGAGTAAAAAAGCAAAACCCTGAAAGTCCGTGGCAAGAACACGTGCTGATCCAACACCAGCAACACAAATCAAGGCCTCGGTTGCATTAATTTAATATGATAGGCAAAGCATTATGATTGCATTATTTCACTCCCAAATGCATCCTCACGCAACTTCTTCTCTCTATGCAATGACCATGTATGTGTTAATTAGCTAATACAGATACGGATTCTCACTAAATAGCAAGTGTATAGGAGTTGGGTGGTTCCTGGTCAAACACGGTAAAGATGAGGGCATCCAAATTGTGGCATAATTATATATATATATTTACTTAACATGCATCCCATGCATTTATTCTACTGCAAACATAATAACATTACAATTGATGTTGGTGGTGTGCCGTTGCCTTTACGAACACTTTTTTGCATATATATTACATTAATGTGCTATTAGTGTGCTTAGCTAGAAAAAGGAATCCTATGGCTGGTTTTTTGCACATGCTATTCTTTCAATTTGTACTCGAAAGATTTCACAGAAAGATTAATAGCAATCACATTAAGGATACAGTTTAGAATGACATCAATGGATGCATGCCTCTCTGTTTCCTTGTAAAAAATTCCCAAAAGTCTAAATGATGTCTTAATGCTGACTCCAGTAGTTACCAATATTAAGGCCCCTGTGTAAGGAATAGGGGCTAGCTAGGTGTAGAGCACATACTATTACGACTAGAAAATGGATGGACCACAAAAAGAAAGCGTCTGAGATTGGTAAAATAGCTGTACGTACATTGCATGGTAATTGATGGAGGAAAAAAAAAACCTTAATTAAGTATCTGGGTTACTATTAGAAAACGTTTATTATCATTGCCTGGTACATTATTTTCCTTAATTTAAACAATCGTATGATCTTAGCAAAGAAATAGCTGGATCAAGTTTTTGAAGGATTTTGTAAACGCTTCAAGAAGATCATGCACGAAGAAGTGTAAAAACGAAGTTCTATGCCTGAATTGTGCATTAATATGTTCAAGGAAGAAGAAGCTGTACTTGTTCGGTCGTGTGAAGTCATAAATTCCCCCCTGGCGATTTTTTTTTTTTTTTTGAGAAAAGACGAGAAGAGTATTAATTGGGCCCAACCACAAAGGCAAAAGAACTGATTCGTTTAAGTATGGGCTAGAATAGAATTCTGGCCCATCTCTGTTTGGTGTAAGAACCATAAAAATTTGCACAGTTAGGCCCAACCTCATCCCATAAAGGAAAAAAAAAAAGACAGCAAGGAAGAATAGTACATTTAAATTAGAATAAAAGATCAGTCAAACAGGAGATTCCTTGTTAATCGAATTACAGCTGTGATTCAACAGACAATTAATATATTATCATTGTTTTCCTTCTTCTTTTTTTTTCATCTTTTATCCCGTGCCATTTATATCAAGAAGATATTATTATCAGAAAAATATCAAGAAGATATTACATGAAAAAATAAGAATTAAGACCAAAATTTTGCTAGCTAGTAGCTACTACTACTACCATTTCTTGGCTTTTCTAATTTTGAAAAAATGATTAGCCCCAAAGGGGCAACTCATTTGTCAAGCTTTGCCTCTTCAGTAACAAGGTCGCTAGACACGGCAGAAGGTATTCTGTGACGTTTCAAGATTCTGGAAGTGGCGATTTTTGCAGAATCATAGTTCAATGCTATTACCCTCTCGTCATCCAAATCGAACCTCAAGCTCTCCGAAGTGCAGCCCTCGACTAGCTCCCGCAAATGCTTCAAGTTGTGAATCTCAACTCCATTTACTTTCTTAACCTGCACAACAGCAAGTTTTACTTGTCATAAGCAGAGTTAGCTCTGTCTCTATAACAACTTAGAAAAGGAATGATAAAGAAGGCAGGCCATTGTCCAAATATGGTACCACCAAAGACCATTATCGAATTATGTACCACCACTAAACTCCCATGATATAGAGTCAATTCTAATCCTTCCAACATTTTTACATGTGTCTGTTGTCAAGAAAACACACAGCAAGAGCCATGAAGACTTGATCCATAAAGGCTTTTATCATTCCACAGATCAATGTCCTCTATTTATGTACGGCAAATCGATCTGAGGTTAAATAGAGTAAAAGATTCGATTGATTCTTAAAAGCAGTTGCTATGACTAGTGAGTGGTTTATAAGAGAAAATGCCATATAAATGCAAACACGTAGTTAAATTGGAATCGGCTCACACCTGTAATTCGGCAAGACGCTCATACCCTGCATTTATATCATCAATCAGCACCTGGACCAGAGTAGATGCTTTCAGCTTGGGTCAGGTATAAAAGATAACTTGGAAAAGAAGAGGAATCATAGCTTTGTCATTCCGCTTTATAATCTCTAATTTGAAACTGAGGGAAAACCCCTCATTCCCCGCATATTTGATTAAAGTCCATATATCAACACAGTGTACTTTTCCCGCCTTAACTAAGGACTTCCTCTCCAAAAAAGCTACCAATTGCGGCGGAGTATCCAGTTAAAGAAGTAGGCACACCTGAGAAAGAATGATAAGTTGTTCGCCAGCCCTTTTGGGGAGCTCCCTCAATGCACGTTCACACAATCTACGGGGTGAAGTATTATACCAGTCTTCCCCATACTCGTGAAGATATGGCTGGGTTAGTGGAACAAAGACCAGACCGGCAAATATGTAATAACTGGGAAGCTTGTCGAATTGATGAACAGGAACTAGTGGCTGCAACTGCAAGATACAAATAGTTTCAGAGGTTAGTAACGAATGAACCATTGAACGATCCCAAAAATTGAAATTTGTGTATGCATGCATCCATGGCCTCATACTGGAGTATCTATTTCCTGTTGACATGCCATTTTATCATTGGTTGCATTTAACATGAACTGATGCAATCATGGAAAATTAAACTAAAATCAAATGGCGAGACATCATTTACTGTGCAATCTCCAAATAGGACAAAAAATAGAATAGAAAAGCACAGTGCCAGTCCACAATCTAGAAGCTCCATGGAATGTAAAGTCAAGCCCTATAAATCAAACATTTAGTGTTATAACCCTAAAAGTGGGACGCATATCCCCTTTTTTTCTCTCTTTCGGTGTAAATACAAAGACTCTATAGTAGCACTTGCAACGGGATTCTTGTTCCTTCTCAATCATTATAACTTATTTCCCAATTTTCCCAAGTTTCAAGATTCATTAACCCTAAACGCAATTTTACTAACTGAGAAAGATTTCCATTCAACTGTCTTGACACATCATCCAAAACTCTTATAATGTTCAACAGATGATCTTCACAACAACCCTTTCAATTTTTCATTAAAGAATTTTGAATAGAGTCTGAAACTCCAAAACAAGGGATTTGCATTAACATGCTTCCAATTTCAATCTTTGGAGTTACAATTTGGATTGAGATTTATAAATATTTGGATTGAACAGGAACAAAGCTGTTTTAGAGAGTCAAATTAGGGCATACCAAGAGTGGGTCAGAGTGGGATCCATCCTTTGGCCAGTTGCCTCTCAGTAACTTTTAATTGACTGTCAAACATGGTACATTAAAACTTGAATCCCTTTCAAACTAAAAGATGGCATTTTTGCTGTCATTTTCCAGTCTTCCGGATAACGATCATAGCTAGAAGTGGTTACCAGAGTTCGCTGATCACCATCAATGGCAATCACCAGTAGCACCGCCATCCTAGCAGTCAGTAATGGTCATATCTCACTCGCCAGTCTTTGATTACCCAGGCCAGCGCTGATCTTTCATGTCATAAATGACCCGGCCTCAACCACTAAACGTCCACCTTGTAACCAATACTTGGGATTCATAAACTGATGGCCAATTTGGTAGCAAACAACAGAAAAGGCAACTCTAGGACTAGGGGTACAGAAACTAGGAAGAAGAAAATTAATGTAAAAAGAGCAGAGACATCTCAGTCTCATGTGAAATACTGTCTTTCCTTTCATTAAAGTTTTCTTTATGTGTTTCTACTGTTAAGCCTTTTAAAGGTGCAAAATACTTACAAAAGGAAAAAGGGGAGTCAACTGAGCATAAAATTAGCAATAAGCAAGTTTAAGATGCGCTACCCATTTTGAAGTTGAAGATGTGTGGCCAGATTCTCAAATACAGAAAATAATTATACTTCATCAAAGAATAACTTACAGGCCTGAGGGTAATTGAGAATTCCTGTTCTGCACCATCCCTCAAAACTCTGACTAAAGCTGTTTCATTGGGTTTCTTCATAGACACCAGATGATCAAAAGTTATCCGTTCTCTGTTCCGAAAGGCAACTGCAAAATGTGTAACCATACTGTAATTACAGAACAAAGTGAAACTGCATCTATTGGAAAAGCACTACAAAATCTTTCAATAAAACGATGTGAAAAATGAAAAGCACATTCTTTAGAACACTTACACCTTTATGAAACCATGTTACTGGAAGTGATGCTAGTGCACCATAAATTTTAGGGACCCTTGTTGTAATTAACAAAAATAATGATATCACCAACGGCAAGTAACTCTAATAGCCAAGCACTGCGGTCACATTATACAAAACATACTCTTAGAAGCACATGAACACACATTTACCCTTACAAATTACATTTCTTCCTTTTCTGTGACAAACATGATGGAACTATAGATCGAAACTGGACGTGAAATGAGCTAATAAAACAATATGGACAGAAGACGCCATTATGGTATCGAATTTTTTGGTTATTATACTAAGTAGAGAACAAAGTTGGTACCTGTTCCATCATTTGCTACAGGTACTCCGTCAAACGAAAGAACAATATCATCTTTTTTCAGGATTTTATATGCATCCGAAAGAGGATTAATTCTGCTCACAAGTACTCCAGTCATTTCAGGACGCATACCAAAGTGCTTCCTCAGTTGAACATTTTCTGTTGGCTGACATGATAAACCCATAGAGCAGAACCCAACATATTTTCCACTTTCTTCCACACCCGATATGAAATGTTTAATCACAGGAACAGGAATTATGTAGCTGAAATCACAAAAGCAGGACAGATGAGCAGGAAAAAAATATTCAGATATGTCACAGTGAATGGAAAATAGAATTTGAAACATGGATGTCATAAATTATGCTTGAATTGTCATCACTCTCATTTGAGGTTTGCACAAGATGATTACAGAAAACAATTAATAGTCAAAACTTAGTAAAACCCTGGAAATTTAATAAACTCATATACAAAATTTGGTTGCAATTTCACATATGATCGAAGCAAACTCCGCTGCTTATAATATTATCTATTTGCCACTCTGATCATCCAGAACAAAAGAGAAAGGCTACAAGTGCAACTCACCCAATATTCTCAGCGCCTGAAAGATTTTGAAAAGCTACTCCAGCAACCTTATTGCCCATTATTGCTGGACCACCACTATTTCCAGGATTTATAGCTGCATCTATTTGTATAGCCATCAGCTGTGTTGCACCGTGTACATATTGCGTGGGTTCAACTCTGGAGACGACACCTTTCGTAACAGAAATGCTGTCTCCACCTGCATCAAAGTAAAGTGTCGCTTAGTTAAACTAGAGGAACCTCTTCTGCTTCAACACACTTCAGGAGAAATCATAATGTCTATTGTAGCATCATCCTTTTTATGTATGCATAACTCAAAAAAAAGCTTGTGACAACAACATCAAATCCATAAAGCATAAAGCCTGAAGCATGCAAGAAAGTAGAAACTATAACCCAACACTGAAGTACCAACAAAAAATTGAATGGGTTACCTTGAGGATATCCAACAACAGCGACGGCTTCTTGCAGGAAAGGGATATCACCCAACTCCAAGGCATTCATTCCCTCCCAAAACTCCTCACTCTCAACAACAAGAATAGCCAAATCACATTCATGACCAACAGCTTGAACTTCCGCCCTGTACTTGTTAGGAGACCCGTGCTTTCTTACAAGCACAAATGTGTGGTCCGCCACCACATGAGCATTCGTAAGAATCTTTCTCCCAGGTATAACAAAACCTACAACAACCCAAAAAAACAAACAAAAAAAAAAAAGAAACATCCTTTACAGTACATTAAAATCAAATTACAAAAAAGATTTAAGCTTTAAAATGGGGGGAGTAAAGAGACCTGAGCCCATGGTTTCGCGCTGGGACTTGTTCTGCCAGGGGAGGAAGTAATTGGGGCTGCTGGTCACAGTGAAAATCTTGACGACAGAGTCTAGAGCCAATTCTATAGCGGCATAGGCGTCGCTCTGCAGAAGCTGCTGCGGCGGCGGCGGTGGTTCTGGGTTGTTGTTATGATAATCAGGCGCTGCTTCAGCCGCCGTTGCTGGCGTAAACCCGGAAGCAGAAGCAGCAGCAGAAGTAGTGGTGTAAGAGAAATGATTAGGGAGAAGAAAAGAAAGGAAGGAAGGGGCTTTTGGTAGAAGAAAGGGGCTGCTGCTTCTGCTATTACATCTTAGGCTAGGGTGTTTGATACTAGAGGCGGCGCGAAAACAAGAAGAAGAAGAAGAAGTAGAAGTAGAATAGTTATAAGATGGTGATGATGATGATACAGAGAAGCGTAGCCTGCGTAATGCACGCAGGGTAAGTGAGCCCACCACCATCTTTTTCCTTCCTCTTCTTCCTTCCTCTGCTTTTTTGCTCTGTTTAAAGCGTGAGAGCTATTCTCTCAGTCTCAGTCACATAAGAACGAAGAAGAAGAAGAAGAAGAAGAAGAAAGAAGAAAGAACGTTGGTTTCGTGGTCCGTACTTAGCCTAATGGATCTTCTTGCTGGTTTTTTAAGCCCATCATTTTGTCTTAAGCCCAATCCGAGATATGCATCCTCAGTTTTTCTTGTCCGAAATGTTGCCGCTTCCATTTGGTTGTTGGGCCTAGATGCCCCCACTGTGGGTTGCTTGTCGGACATCAGCAAAGCCCACGTTCGTTAATGGGCCCGACCAAAGCCTTTTTGCATTCGGCTTTGCGGACGACCAGTCAATCAATTGTCTCATGTTTTGCCTTCGTTTAAGTTGCTTTCTCTTTCAAAAACTATTACAAGTATTTTATTTTCATGCATTTTATTTCTTAAACTATAAAATTTTTACTAGCTAAAATTTCTTACAAAATTTTGAGGATAGTGGGTGCCAATTGATAAGATGTCCACCTTAACAACTGTCCATCTAAGCGCTAGAGAGACATCATTTTATTTTTTTTGAGGGACTAGAGAGACATCATTACTAATAAACAACAAGTTGGAATTAATGGCTGGTAATGAATTGCAGCTCGTGTGCTTAATTATCACTATATCAAAGTGTGAAGAAATGAGAGTTCTGTGAGTAATTAATAGCGACGTCAATGCCTGACGTCCAGGACATTTTCAGTCTTCTTCTCTCTTATGCAGCAATACATCACACACTTCTTTCGCCATTAAATCATAAACTTCAGTTCTGCACTGAACAGTACTACCAACAGCAGAAACCATGCGTTTCCTGCAGCTCACATATAACTTACTGCATGCACCTATGGACTTGGGAGTTTTTTTTGGTGGAATGGACTTGTAAGTTTTGAGACCAAAAGAGGAAAAAAAATTATGCTTAGGAGTTAGGACATCTAGGGACCATGCTAACTTCGGAGGACAATTGTAGGAATAGGGGTTTTAAGTCATCTAGATAGTACAAGTAATAATATGTATGTGTATGTGTTTTTTAATTGAGGTAAAATAATATGTTATATATGATGGAAGGACTATCTACATGTATGTATACATATTGATCCCTGGGGCTAAACTAAGTAGCAAACACATTGCCTATTCTAGCATCAAAAAAAAAAAACACATTGCCTATTGGCGCGATATTGACACCCCCCAAGCTAAATAACACATTCCCTCTATTTTTTTTTTTGTCGAATCACATTCCCTCTATTTCAGAGATATGGACACCCGGAATTACATGAAATGGTCCCTTAATACGCCAAAATGACATTCTTCCCTACCCAATTCAGAAGGTCTTCATCTGGATGGACCCATTTACAGTATCCCAATCTCGACAAATAGTAGCAGTACCTTTTTGGTTGCAGGACGGGCCTTCAGCCCAAAAGTTGCCTGCAATTTTCATAAGACCAAACTTCTTCTGGCACCCACTCACCTTTTGACTGAAAATAGCTTCAACAAAAAAATAATAAAAATAAATGAAGAAAAAACTAGAGAAAACGGAACTTCTTTTGCAGAGTTCACATGATATTCCTTCCCTTACACTTGCCTCAAGTTTTACCTTAACAATATGAAGTAATTACTCTGTAATTGTGGAATTCTGAATTCTAATGAAACTCTCAATGTTTTAAAACATAAAAAATCTAAACCCATAAAACTTTAAATTCTACCTGAAAACTTTATAATCTTAGTAATTGATTGAACACGATATCTTTTCAGCAAAAAAAATAAATTGAAAAGACCTTTTGCGAAAGTTATTGGATAACTTTTCCAATTTTCAATAAACTATTTAATCACATACTCACATATTTTGACTAGCTTAGGTAACTAGCTAACTAAATAGTAGTAGTACATTATATTATAGATACCCAAAGCAACCATAGAAAATATAGGTATATTCTTTTGATAAAAAAAAAATAGGTATATTCATAACCAATAGTATAATAGACTTCGACTAGCCTTGTACATTGCCTCGTTGCCACCAAGGCACCCACATCCACATGATGCAGGATGTCTCGTTTTTCCTCCCCTCCTCCCGCTGAGTATGCATGCTACCTACTTCATATAGAAACACAGATGATTTGGGAAATTAGGCACACACAATGTGCTGCCCTCGTCTGTATATTATACCAGTAGTTGCAGTGTTACATCAGGACTACAAGTCTTATATGATAAGGTATAGACTACACATGATAACCCACGTATGGTTTATCAGATACAATAGTAATCGTTACAGCTTAGCATATGTACTTATCTCTAACTCATATACTTATCTCTAACATCCCCCCTCAAACTCAACCCGGTTTGGAACCAAGGTTGAGTTTGGCGTGAAGTTGCTGAAACCTGGCAGTGGATAGTGGTTTTGTCAGAACATCAGCCAGTTGATCTGCACTCTTAGTGAACTGTACCTGAAGCTGTCCCCGTGCAACTTGCTCTCTCACAAAATGATAATCAATCTCTACATGCTTGGTTCTAGCATTTAATATGGGGTTGCGACTCAAGAATGTGGCTCCTAAATTGTCGCACCACAACATTGGTTTTCCTGCAGGTGCTCCAAGCTCACAAAATAAGGTCTTAATCCACATGAGTTCAGCCACACCATCAGCCATAGCTTTGTACTCGGCCTCAGTAGATGACCTTGCGACCGTCCGCTGTTTCCTTGAGGCCCATGCCACCAAATTGCCACCATACATAATAAAGAATCCGGAGGTTGACCGCCGATCATCTAAACTTCCTGCCCAATCTGCATCAGTGAAGACCTGCAGGTCACTACTAGTTTTTCGTCGAAGACAAAGTCCAACCTTGATACTGTGCTTCAAGTAGCGCAAGATACGCTTTACTGCCACCAAATGCTCCTGTGTTGGACGATGCATAAAGCGGCTGACCTTACTTACCGAGAATGCTATATCAGGTCGAGTTATCGCAAGATATTGCAAGGAACCAACCAAATGGCGGTAGTGGGTAGGATCAACCAAGGCCTCACCAACATCGGCACATAGAATCTGTGTTGTCGAGGCTGGAGTAGCAACTGGTTTGCAATTCTCCATACCAGCCCGCTTGAGCAAGTCTTGAACGTATTTTTCCTGTGTTAGAATCAAGCCTTCCTTCGTACGATGGACCTCAAGACCAAGAAAGTAGGAGGGTTCACCAAGATCCCTTAAAGCAAATGCAGTGCCATGACACCGCAGCAGATTAGCAAGAAAGGATGAGTTATTTGAGGTGACGATGATATCATCAACATACACCAGGAGATAGGCTTTGATGTGAGGTCGATTATAAATCAACAAGGACGGATCGGATTGAGACACCTGAAAACCTTGATGGAGCAAGAAATCACTTAGTCGCGAATACCAAGCCCGAGGAGCCTGCTTCAAACCATATAAAGATTTCTGAAGATGACAAACATGATTCGGTTTGGTAGAATCAACAAAACCTGGAGGTTGGACCATATAAACTTGCTCCTGTAAAAATCCGTTAAGGAAAGCATTCTTCACATCCAGCTGTTTGATCGACCAATTCCAAGATAAGGCCAAGGAAAGAACAATTCTGATAGTAGTTGGTTTAACTACGGGACTGAAGGTTTCGCCATAATCAATCCCAGCTTGCTGATGATACCCCTTAGCCACCAGCCTGGCTTTATACCTGTCAACAGTACCATCGGGTTTACGTTTAACCCTATATACCCAGCGGCAACCCACTACATTCATACCTTTGACATAAGGTACCAAATCCCACGTATTTGTCTTACGCAAGGCATCCATCTCCTCTGCCATTGCTTGCTGCCAGACCTGCAGTTTGTTAGCAGCCGAGAAGGAAATAGGCTCACTATCAATGGCGGGTTGTGGTTCCATGTGAACATGATAATTAGATGGAGAAAATTTGTTAGGTGGTCGACGAGTACGACGTAACACGATTTGTTATGGAGGGGAAGGTGACTCAGGAGAGGAGGAAGAAGAAGAAGCATGAGGTAATTCAAGAGAAGGAAGACTCGGTGCAGGTAAGGTGGGCCGTGGTGTGGTTGGTGGTGTATCAGGAGAGTGCGTGGTTTGAAGTGGTGTCAACGGAGAAGTAGGAAGAGATAAAGATTTTGTGGATTCGAAAGGAGCAGAGGTGTGTCTAGGAGATACAGTTCTAGTAGAAGTAGAAGTAGAAGTCTAACCTTGCTGTAATGATGGGAAAAACACCGTTAAAGGCACTGTTGTTCAGGTCGATTGGGACTCAGATGATGGAGGCAAAACCTGTTTTTGAGACGCAAAAGGAAACACAGATTCATGGAAAGTAACATGACGTGCAATATAGTACCGTTTGGTATCAGGATTGTAACACCGATATCCTAGATGGGAGGAACTATAGCCAAGAAAGACACAAGGTGTTGAACGATAATCAAGTTTATGTTGATTATAAGGCCGAAGCAAAGGGAAGCAAAGACAACCAAACACCTTAAGAAACGAATAATCTGGAGCGTGATTTAGCAAGACCTGATATGGTGATTGATTTTGTAAAACAGAGGTAGGCAATCTATTAATGAGATAAACGGCAGTTTCAAAAGCAAAATGCCAAAATTTACGTGGTACATGGGCAGTAGCCATTAATGTCAAACCAGTTTCGACAATATGTCTATGCCGATGTTCAATTGCACCCTGTTGCTCATGAGCATGAGGGCACATCACACGATGTTGGATTCCTTGATTAATAAAGAATTTGTTTAATTTGCGGTACTCACCACCCCAGTCTGTTTGCACAGCTTTGATTTTAAGAGAAAATTGCTTTTCTACACGTTTTTGAAACAGAAGGAAACAAGAAAACACATCAGATTTATGAGCAATAGGAAAGAACCAAAGAAATTTGCTAAAATCATCCAAAAACACAACATAATAAAGGTGTCCATCAACACTAGATGTTGGAGAAGGTCCCCAAACATCACTATAAACTAACTCTAGGGGACATGCTGATCGCTTATTACTAGAAGACAAGGACTGACGAGACTGCTTGCCCAAAGGACAGTGAGGACAAGGCGACATAACAGACGAACGAAGAACAGGAAGAGACTGCTGAGAAAGAAGTTGTTGCTGAACCCGAGAGTGAGGATGTCCCAATCGCCTGTGCCAAACCAACGGCGTCACCCGAACAGCAAGAAGTGACTGTAGTTGACGACCACTAGAGAGAGAGGGCATTTGGTACAATCCGGACCTTGATAATCTTCATAATGCTGGAACTGATGAAGATCAGGAGAAGCATGATGACTCGCTCCTGTATCGGGATACCAAGAGGAAGAGCCAGCATAAGAAGCTGATTGTGGAGACACAGGAATAACCATATGTGCACTAGGTTGAGCAAGAGCATGTCGCTGATAGCAATTAGGAGCAATGTGACCATATTTGCCACAGATGTGGCACCTAGGACGTGGTGTATCAGTGTGCCAATTAGAGTTCCAGGAAGGCCCATTATCATAACCACCTCGGCCACGTCCCCAATTCTTTCCACCCCGGCCTCGATTACCACCGCGGCCACGATTACCTTTCCCTTGAGGAGGAAAAGAAGCGCGTTGTGCCACATTGACAGTTGGTGTTGGTGTTGATGTGGCCAACAATGCCGCAGGTGCAGTAGAAGAAACAGAAGACTCGAGGTTCAACGATTTTACTGGATCATCATATATAAATTCATGACTCATGAGAAGACTTTGTAATTCAGAGAACTTTACCGGCTCAATACGGGTCTGTAATGAGGCTGTGAGTGGTTTGAACTCAGCTTTGAGGCCTCGAAAGATATACACATTGAAGTCGTTGGCTGTTAACGGCTTCCCAAAAGCAGCCATCTCATCTGCAAGCCGCTTCGCACGCTGAAGAAAGCGCAGAACTGGTTCCTCTGGCTGTTGTTCCAGTCTTTGCAAAGCCATATGAATGGCCATAACACGGGTGTTGTTAGGTGCTGCTAGTGTCTCTTCAAGTGCCTCCCAAGCCTCTCGCGAGGTCGGCTTATTCACCACAGTAGAGAAGACATCCACCGTTACTGACGAGAGAATAGCACTCAAGATCAAACTGTCTTGTTGAATCCAGTGTTGATATTCTGGATTCGGCTCAACCTGTCCTTCGACATCAGCTGACTGAATCATCGGTGCTGGACAAGGAATTGAACCATCGATATACCCCATGACTCCTTGTCCCACCAAGAAAGGCTGCATCTGTGCACGCCAAAACACATAGTTAGTTTCAGTTAACTTAATTGAAATGTGATAATGAACCTGTGATAATGGATGGGTTGCAGGATCTAGGGCCGCCATCTTTGGAATCACCACAGCAGAGGTTTTTGTGAAACTCGAACTCTCAATTGTTTTTACCTCAGCTATTTTTGGATCTGTTGCTATTAGAGCTTGTGTGGCTCCGCTACCATATAGAAACACAGATGATTTGGGAAATTAGGCACACACAATGTGCTGCCCTCGTCTGTATATTATACCAGTAGTTGCAGTGTTACATCAGGACTACAAGTCTTATATGATAAGGTATAGACTACACATGATAACCCACGTATGGTTTATCAGATACAATAGTAATCGTTACAGCTTAGCATATGTACTTATCTCTAAAACTTCATAAAGAAAAAGAAGAAGAAGAAATGAATGAAGTAATTTAAATAAGTAGATGCCAAGGTAATGATTGGGCAGGGGGATTAAAATCAAGATTTAGCTTATTTCTTTGTCTGTTTGAAGCGAAACAGGTTTGATTTTGCTTTGTGGAAATCAGTGCAGATGGGTCAAAAAGAGGCAATAGAGTAGTAATTACACATTAATTCTCTCGCTGAACTTTCTCCATATTTACGTTCAAAAAATGCATTTGAATGGAAGTGAATTAAATCCTGGCCGGGCCCTAAACAATTTGGGTTTAATACCACCAAAAGCCTAGGACGGGAATGGGAGTATTCTGCGGTGTGTTTGCTAGTGTCATTCTGGAATGGAATAATGATGGCTTGGGCCCTTAGGTTGTGCAGATCATGATGAATATTTGAAGTATATGATTATTTTTTTCCTATTTTCGAAACCATAAATTCAAAAAGAAATGATTTGATATGGTAACTAATAGGCATTAATGACAAAGGAGAAGCTTAAATGAAAGCTTGCATTTAATTAGGGCTTTACACTTAGACAGGGTTGGTATGAGCCTATCAGGAAGGTGGGTTGGGGGAGACAGATTGATCAACCTGAGATGCTATAATAAATTATTAGAATTCATCAAAAAGAGAAGAGAGAAAGAAAAAAAAGATAGTAGTACTAGATACTAGTAGTGTGCAGAGAGAAAGCAGGAAAGGTCATGTCAAAACAACACAACATGCTCCAAATCTCTGAAATAGTCTGAATAGGGAGGGAGCAAGTAATAATAATAATAATAATTATAAGAAGGAGAAGAACAAACAAAAGGAACACACACATACACATTCATATATACCCTTTCACTCTATCTCTATAGACTCTAATAAGAATCACCCATAACTTCCGTCTCCTCAGTCTCTCTCACTCATAGAGAGCCTGTGTTTTGCTTTCTCCGCGGCTCCTTAGCCTCTGCTCCTGGGGGACTTATCCCCTTCTCCCTCGCTGATAATATCTTTCCCATACTCACACACCAACACCAGTCCCTCTCTTGATCCATCTCTCTCTCTCTCTCTCTCTCTCTTTTAGTTTAGTGTAAGAACTGACTCCCTCTCTGTTTCTTTCTCTCTCTCTGTCTCTCTCTTTGGTACCTATACCTTAGGCAAGGTTACTGCCCCCCATCATCATCTTTATATGCATGTTCTTTGCCATTTGTTTCCGGCGAAGAAACAGAGAAGGGATAAAGAACCCAGAAAAAGAAAGACATATTTGCATGAACCCTCCTCCTCCATTCGTTTCTTAGTACTTTGCATATTTGTTGTTTTTCTTTTACCTAGCCAGACATAAAAGAAAGGAGGGTTCTTTTTTCTCTCATTTTTACACCTTTTGCAAGACAAAGAAGCTGGGGGTAGACAACCAAAAATAACAAGTGGTGTTCTACTAGAGAAAAGGTGAGAGTTGTGAAAAGATTCAAAGGGGTTTTAGAAGATTCATCATCCTCTCCTCTCCATCCATCCAATAATAGTGGGGGAAGAAAAGAGTTTTGGGAGAAAGGAAATAAAAAGGTTTGACTGAAGAAATCGAGGTCACAAACCACCAGTACTACTCCTTTTCCATCTATCTTGTCATGTGCATCTCTTTCTATCATGTCAATTTTTCTTTTCATTTTTGTTTTTGTTTGTTCTTATATCCTATCCTATTCTACTACCACACCACCAAAGTTCCTACTAGCTAGACAAAAAGAATAGAATTAAAAGAAAATTCTTCATCCCAAGATCTCCTTACAGTTGGAGTCAGAGCCCTCTCTTATTCTTCTTTCCATTTTTATATATACACATATCTTTCCTTTTCACCAAATCTCATGTATCTTATTTTCAGTGATCTCATTTCTGTCTGCCTAGTTAGCTGCTCCTTCACATACACCATTGTTTAAGCATATTATCGTGTAGTATGGTTTGAAACTGTGTAACATATGTTGGTTCATCCCAAGATCACACTCTATATATCCCCCCCTTTTCTTTCCCTCAAAAGTCACATTTTAATTTTACAAAAAGAAATGAAAAGAAAGAAGAATCAAGCATGATATCCCCCCCTTTAAAATTCAAGAAGAGATCTGCTCCCGAAAAACTTTCCATCGAAAAGAGAGAAACAAGACTTTACTACACGAGATCCAATCTCCCAATCCTACTACCAAAATCAACCCTTTCCTTTACTTGTTTTGTTGTTTCGTACTAGTAAAACCCAAATAATGCTTGCTCCCCAACCCTACTAAGGTAGGAACTAAGGAGTATACGCAGAAAACACCCACCACCCTCTCCCTCTCTCTCTCACTCTTTCTCTGTGCAGCTGTTTTTTCTCTTGCTCCTTTTGGTTTCTACCCGGCTATAGATTTTTAGAAGCAAATATAGTACACATACACATGTGTATATACATAGGAAGAGAGCTGTCTATCTGTTAATAGAGATATACTTGTCATATTTCGCAGCTGGAATTCTCTAAAATCTAGAAGATCCCATCGTTTGCTTAATTTGTGGTGCTACACTTGTTCTTACCATACATCATCATCTCTGCATTTCTCTGGTAAAATAAGGAAATTAAATCATTTTCAAACCCTCCATATCAGACGAGGAAAAAATCAGTAATTATAGGAAAAGATTCTCGAAGGGTGAGGTCTCCTTTCTCTTTTCTTTTTCTTTCTACCAAACAAAGATGGCAACCTTTCCCATTTCAAGATTCATTCTTTGCAAAATTCTCTTCCAATTAAGGATATGCATACCAAGACACACACTTGCACTTTTCTTCTCCATTTTTAATTACTTGCATGTTTCCACACTTAATTATATATATACCTTGTATATTCTTTCCAAAATTCAAAGAAAGAGAGAAAAAGGATCATATATATATACTGGTTATCACTAGCCTTAATTACTTGACTCTATCGCGATCTCTTCTCCTATTTATATATACAAACAACCCTAAGATCAGCCACTGTAGGCGCTCCGCCATTCCTCCTCACTCTGGTCTGAAAATCCCACTTCAGAGTACTTCTCATGAACTTTTGTTTCTTCTGCCCTAACATTAAAGCTCTCTTAGATCAAGTTTTAATTTCGCTGTTCCCTTCATATCCTTTCTTTACTTCAAAGCATACCTACTTCACTAAGCATGGTACAAACTTGCATAATCCAATAATATATCAAAACAACGATCTACTACCTTCCCTTATCATTTGTTGTTTTGATACACCACTTTATGTTATTGCTCTTAAAAAAAACTGATCGGAATTTTGATGATATTTAGTGTGTTTAATTACAGGGAAGGTGGAAGATGGCATCATCATCCTCATCATCACAACCAACAGGTCCATGTGCAGCCTGCAAGTTCTTGAGGAGGAAATGCCAACCGGAATGTGTATTCGCTCCTTACTTTCCACCAGACCAGCCCCAGAAATTCGCCAACGTACACAAAGTATTCGGGGCAAGCAACGTCACAAAGCTCCTCAACGAGCTCCACCCGGCGCAGCGGGAGGACGCCGTCAACTCCCTCGCCTACGAGGCCGACATGCGCCTCCGCGACCCCGTCTACGGCTGCGTCGGCGTCATCTCCCTCCTCCAGCACCAGCTCCGCCAGCTCCAGATGGATCTCAGCTGCGCCAAGTCCGAGCTCTCCAAGTACCAGAGCCTCGGGATCACGGGACACGCCGGGCTTATTGCCGCGGCGGCGGCGGCGGCTACAGCGACGACTCACCATAGTCACCACCACCACCCGCAGGGGCTGGGGATCAACCTGATAGGGGCCGCGGCGGGTGGTGGTGGTGGTGGCGGGGGAAGGGAACACCACTACCACCACCAGTTCTTCCCCAGAGATCAGCAGCAGATGATAAGGGGATTCGATACGGCCAATAATTATGATACGGGCCTTCTCGCTATGAATATGTCGGCGAGTATTGGGCAGCTCAGTCAGTTCCAGCAGCCGCGAGCCGCTGCCGGAGACGACCGACGCACCATCGATCCCTCTTAGGGTTTTTTTTTCCCCCTCGTGGTCAGGTAATTATTTTGTTCATTTTTTATTAAAATTCTCTTACTATTATAACCCACAAAACATTAATTTCTTGGTTGTTAGTAGATATCTATATATATGTAGGAAAAAGAAAACTTTTTTTATACTAATATAGAATAATCTATATTACCGAGAATTAAGGTACTACGATCAAGAAGGATTTTAGGGCTTTCCTAATTTAGCAATTTCATTTTTTTGAATTTCTATAGAAATTTAATTAGTGGAAGCATCTCTCGTTGAGTGAATTTTTTTTTCTTCAAAACATTTCCAATCAAATGAGTTGAAAAAAAAAGAAGAAAAGAATGAATTACAAGTGAGTTAATTTCTCGAACGTATAATGGAATTTTGTTGTTGTAATATAGAATACAAAAAAACAATTGAGTGCAAGACAAAAAGACGCACGAGTCCCTCTCCTGACCATAGCATCCTGGAAACTTACAAATGGAAATGTAGTTTTACCTGATTGGCCATAAACCAAGTAGTTTTGGATTATGGCTGTGTTAAAAGAACTTTGATGTTACTGAATAATGAATGTAGAAGTGTATTAATTGAGCTTCTTTTTTTCTGATGAACAAGAGAAGAATATAATATAGTAAAACTCCAATGACTTCTTGTTCTTTCTTAATAATTGGATCGGTTTTTCCACTCTCAAAACTTAGATCCCTTTATATTGTTTACGTATTAGCCAAACCCATGGTTTTTTTCCAGCGGTGGAAGAGTATAGGTAGATTTAAGCATGAAATGCCTACAATAGGTTTGTATTGAATGAATATATACAAAAAGTTTAAGTAACATCAGCGTTCATTCATTTAATTCTTCTTCCTCTGGTTTAATTATGCGCAGGAGGGGGAGTTGAAGGATTCACATGATACAAGGAAAACAGCGGGAAAGAGATGGAGAAAAAAATTTAAGCCCAATTAATACCTCTTCCATATAAATTTTTTCTGGTTATGTCTGGTTTTTACATGTTACTCTAATTTTAAAACTTCCTTATCATATCTTGTGTCATTGCTGCCCCTTTGAAGAAAATATATATTGTGTTTTTGCCATGAGAAAGTGTACTTTGGTCTTCAGAGTCTCTCACAGTAACACCAGTTGTTCGTGGTGTTTCGCCTCTTAAAATGTGCCATGGCAGGCATGTTCTGGTTTTGTTCCTATCCCATTTAACTTTTCTATTTAAACAGTAAAAACAGGAAGCAATGTTATTCGTAATTTTGTAGCAGAGGATTCTCACTTTTCTCTCCTCTCTTTCTTTCCTTTTACTTGTTCTGCTTTCCTCTTTTTCGTTTTGATGATCAGATCACTGCTCCCTCCCCCTTCATGTTTCATCTTTCTTGCTTGTTCAGAATGGCGAACAACAGTATATATAATTAATTTTCTCAAATTAATATGAAAATTCACAGCTAGGTACTCAAAATTTTCATAACTTTTAGACTATGCTGTGTTTCTTGTAAGTTGTATCATGCATGGGCTTAAACCAAAACCACACCATTTAATTATGGATTGATAATATTGCTCTCCAGCTAATTTCTTCTCTTCTGATTAATAAACTCAATTCATCCATTACCTCTAAGAATTCCAAGCAAGACCACTTGCAATACTAACTGGAGGCAGATTGTACGTCTACTTGTTGGTGATATATATAGACAAGCAAGAATTATTGGCATGCATTGATATCTTATCTCAAACTTACAAATTCATTCAGTTCCAAACTGTTGTAGGACGGCAAGTGGGGTTTGATTCTTTTTTCATATAGAAGGCAAGTGGCGATGGATAATTCCTTCTTCTGTGTGTTTGATTTGGAAGAGAGATATGAAATCAGCATTTAAAGCAGGATTGGGCTCCTCTCCAGTTGGGGGGTAACAAGATAGATCCTGATACTCCAATCTCAACCGTTAAATTAAATCTAACGGTTGATAATTACTTTATATTAAAAAAATAATTTTTCAATCCAAGATCTAGGAATCTAATGCCACTATATTTCAGTTTCAAAAACCTCAAAACCCAACTCCAAGGATAACTACACAAAAAGAAGAGAACAAAAGAATACTCAGAATCAAAATATATTCTACTCTTCTTGTACCAAGAGTTCTTTCCACGCATTAGTTTAAGAATGAGGGTGGATTTTGAAGAAGGAGAAGAATGGATTCTAAGGTTGGTTATAACTCCATCTGATTGTTTAGCAAATCCACTCATCAGTTATTTTTACTCTACTCTTTGCAATAATCATCAGCTCTTCTCTCAAAAAAAGAAAAAGAAATTCTTTCTTTTCAAATCTTTTTTATATCCTTTGTTGTTTTGTTATCACTGATATCCGAGGTTTATTTGGGGAAATCAGTTTGTAGATCCAAACAATTGAGAAGAAGAAAAGGAGAGAAGATGAACAAACACGAACAAGAGAAGCCAATTTAGTTTTTTGAGTAAAGAGAATAAAAGTCAATTAAATATTCAGTATCACGTGCTTAGTAAAAAATTATCTTTTTAATATAAAATAATTATCAACCGTTAGATTTAATTTAACGGTTGAGATTAGAGTAACAGGATCTATCCTGTTACCCTGAACTGGAGAGGAGCCCAATCCTTTAAAGCATGCAAATTTCTTGTACGAGTCAACTCTGTTGTATAAGATGATATTTTCTGTATAGGAAAGGCACCACGCATTTGCTAGTATTCAAGTTAGTATACAATTTTCTCAAAGAGTAAGTGAAGCTATAAATTCTGCCCAAATAAAATAAATTAGAAAAGGAGTAAGCTATGTAACTATTTAGTTGAAACTAGTTGTAGATTGAACAACAGAAACGAGTGTTTGACTAGAACCATGAAACCTATAACTATCGGCCATTGGCAAATGAATCCTGCTGCTTCAAATCTTTTACAAATGGCGAGTTAATTCATTTTTACCACAAGGTTGAAGTTAAGATCGAAAACCAAAAAAACAACCTTCAACTCCAAGCTGGTACTAAGCGAATATATTACCCTAACCAGCCTTATTTTATCTTTTCTATCTACATAAATACTTCTAATTATGACACCCACTCCCTCAACGTTCAGTAAATCAGCATTACCTGCAGATAGCAGCTAGATATCCTCAACGAATTACCCATTTAGGGTACAGTTCAATCTTTCAGATAAACAAAAAAAGAAAGTACGCAGTTTCATTTGTATAGTTCTTGATATTGGGATGTAGTAAAAGCCTAAGCAGTATACACATATAGGGTTCATCAATCCCACTAGAAATACATTTTCTTTAACAGAAATTGCACTGGAAACATACAATCATACAAGTCAAAAAGCAGCAAGCACATGCACATGATACACTACAACTTACTACTACTAAGAATAAATGTGGGTGTGGTGTTAAATGCTTGAGCTGATTTGGTTAGGGAGAAGCAAGGGAGACTGTTAAGCAAAAGGCATTTCCAGAACAAAACAGAAGACAACCGAATAAGACAAAAAGAACAGAGAGAGAGGAAGAAGGGGGGTGTTTTTGCGGGAGAGGTGGGTGGGGAAATTAATAAGAGAGCCCAAGAAATCCTCTCTCTCTCTTTCTTACAGACTCTCCTCTTTTGCCAGAAGCATGAAAGGCCGTTTGCAGAGGAAATGTCAATACAGAAAAAGGAGTCATTTAATACTCTCTCATGCACAGTGTGATGCAACAACAAAAACCCAAAATCCAAAGCACAAAAACAATACTACTCCTACACTTACTACACTGATCCACTGATCAGATCATCCAGTCCAGCACAGAAAAAGATTGGGTGGAGGGGGGCCAAATACCTATATATTCAAATGACAATGAGGATGCCTTTTTTCTTTACTTACTTTTTAGTAGTTTGTAGTAGTAGTAGTGTAGTAATCAATCAATTTACTTTTTAGTAGTTTGTAGTAGTAGTAGTGTAGTAATCAATCAATCACAAAAAAGAATTCAAAACGTAGTCAAAAATTGAAAACTTAAATTACTAAAAAAAAGAAAAACATTGCATTGTTTGCATGACAATGATGACGTACTTTTGCAATGATGGCCTTACCTTTAAATACATACCCAGCCCTTCTCTGCCCTCCCTCTCCTGCCTTTCCCTATCCCTCTCTCTCTCATATTCAACACAGTCACCGCTGACGCATACATTTGGCCTTGTGGTTATGTTGTCATGTTTGTGTGTGTACACAACACAAGCATTGACGCTTAATTAATCTTGCTCCAAAAAAAGAGAAACAGGAAAATAAATAGTAGTATTAAAAAGGTAGCAGTGATAAGTAACAACTCAAATGCACTACTTGGGGATTCATGGTTATAACATTATACTGTTACATATATGTGCATGTATAAGATTTATATGCTATGGTGTATAAAAAAAATATTAAAACAAACAAACAAGTGAGTTTTTTTTTTCTCCACCAAGCGCAGAAGGGTACTACTATCATGTATTAATAATTGGTGTTAAAACATCAAGTAGAAGTGGACCGGCGGCATGATAACAGATCGATTCTTGATTTTGACTACAATAAAGTAAAAGGTCTAATCAATTCAAGGTAATTTTACAAAAGACCATGTAGTATATGACCGTAAGTGGAAATCTTCTGTTCAGCTTCAGAAATCATTTCTTCCACCTGAAGGTGGTTGGGAAACTTTTGGACCAAAACAGACCCAATCCCTCTCAATTATATTCCTCAATTTTTCGTACAACAATCAATAATATATTACTCCATGTGTATATTATTGCTTTAATAAAGAAAACGAATTTCGCGTGTAAGGGTACTATACTATATATCTTAATCTTCATAGACTCTTTATCTTTTTTCTTTTTTCCTCTCAAGTGTAGCTACGGCCTCCATATATGGAACAGTGTTCTCTAACTTCAGATTTTTATACGCAGCGAACAGCCATAGCTGTAACACTATTGTAATTTTGAAATATTCAAACATCCCTGAAGGAAAGGTATCCTTCTCAACCCATCTGGTAAAGGGGGGTGATCATTGCCTATGTTTTCACGTCGTGCCAAAATATTACAGTGTAACTAATAACATGTCTATATACACAAGTTAACCTTCTGCAATTTTTCTGTATAGACGAGACGAGAGGTACGGATAGCCAGGACTCCAATTCGATCAGGCTTCTTTCTCGAGATATTTCGACGTTTAACGAGGAGTTGTATTAAATAATTTTTTTTATACTAAAACTCATCAAATAAATCTAGCGGCCGGGTAGATAAACGATACATAGTATCATATAATTTTCATATTTTCTCATATTTTAAATAATGTATAAGAGCAGCACATTTGTTTCTCTAATTTCCTGTTTTATTAATGTTCTGTTAGTGAAATTTTGCTTTACATCCAAAAAGAAAAAACGCAACACAAATTCGTACGCATGGGAGCTGGCTAAAATGTCACGAAGTTGACCAATTTTCCTTCTTTCCTTGATAAAAAGTAAAAAACAATCATCTACAACTTTCTGGCGCAAGTTCCCCATTAGTGCAACAGATCGTGCATGAAAACGATGTATAGCATAAACATCTAGACTTATCGTACAACTCATATAAGGGGGTTGCCTTGCCTTGCTTACAGAATTACATGTACTCACCTCAAAATCATTGCTCTCTGCATCTTTTGTTTCTCCTGCTACTATTCCTGAAAAGAATAGTTTAATAAGATTATGTTTTGCAATTTCCATAGTAAGTAAGTTGAAGCGCCCCGACCCGTATTTACCGTACACAGTAAACACGTGCCAGAACTGTTCTTATTATAGTAGCAGACAGTACATACCAAATAACATTCAGTACACATAATCTCAAATACAACATCCGTCGCCCGTACCCGGGGACCATTATTCAAACCACAACAGCAGTAGCAGAAATATATAATACAACATCATATAAAATAT
>JAKUCV010007275.1:6998-64819 GCA_028386065.3 Turnera subulata
TGTCACGTGACAGGTATTGGTACGGCCAGATGGTAGTCGCCCTGTGATTTGTGATATGATAGGGAGGACTGCGTGGACTCCCGGCTGAGGACTGCGGGACTCAGTTGATTTGTTATAGGAAGGACTGCGGGACTTCCGCCGAGGACTGCGGGACTCGGTTATTTGTGATATGATTGTGATATTTAACGGGGAGTACCCTGGGGTTAGCTAACCTGGCTACCAGGCACGGCCATTACTTATTACGTGACAGGGCCCTAATAATAAAATTGGTAAGTCTATCAGCAATAGTCAGTGAGCTTATAAGGCTAGCTTAACCGCGAGAGGTCTGACGTGTCGAGATCAGGTAAGTTGTTGATATCGTTGCTATGATTGTGCTTGATGTGTTTTCATTGTTTCTTTGTGTTGGCTTGGGTGTATTTGCGGTTGCTTGTATACTGCGGTTTATTTGTTTATCGGTGAGACAGTGGTTGGTCTCACCCCTCACACAGTTCTTGCAGGATAGGTCATTTTGCATTCCGGCAGCTGCGGCGTTATCCCTTGGACAGGACTTGGATCCATAGTTTGCATCATGTGTCGCGTACAGTGTCTTTGTGAGTGTTTAAGTCTTCCGCTGTGCATTATACTGCTACTGTTGGGCCATTGGGCCGGATATGATGTTTATAGTTGTTTTTACCTCGAGTTACTGTTGTATTCACAGTATGCTGGGCTTGATTGTTTGGGTCGATACAGTTCCGGCACGTGTTTACTGTGTACGGTAAATACGGGTCGGGGCGTTTCAATTTCCTCGGTGCCTTTATATTTTTTCATTTTTCGAGTTCTTTACTGTTAAGTAAATAAGATGGAAATATTTTAAAATTATTTTGTGTTTAATTTACCTCCAAGAACGGGAGAGCTGTAACTTTTCAAATGCTAAGAATCCAAATTTGCTCCATTCTAGATCTATTTTTGTTATGCTTAGTTTGATAAAATATTTAAGGAAGAGAGATTGTTAAGGGAAAGAAATTAGAGAGAATGAAAGTGGGAATAAGAGAGTATTTAATTCTCTCCATATTAAATGGGACGAATATGAATGGATGATACATTGTCTCCTGGAATGCAGAAAAAAATGGACGGAAAGAAACAAATTTAATACAAAATTACCAAAAAAAAATCCCTACTTCTCTATTGTTTTATTTTAAAATAAGGATGAATTTATCAAAATAAAAAAAAGGATAAAATTCAACTCAGCTAAATATAAGATCTAATAATCATAATCATGAGGTCCAGTCGAATACATCTACCTTAGCTCGGCTTACCCACAGGCGCCATCGGCCATTGGACATATACCCTAGGCCTTCCGTTAATAAGAGTAGAGATTGGGCCCAAAAACTTGGTTTACAGCACTTAATTCCATGGGAAGCTTTTCATTTATTTTTTTTCTTTCGCATTGGTGTCTTGGGCCAACCCACCTTTAAAGGATAGTAACGGGCCCAGACTAATCCAGCTCATGGCATGATTGGAACTATAAAGATTGGCGTCACTAACCCCTAGAGTGCTAGGTTACCAAGACTCGAACTCGAGATCCCTTGATTAAGCTAGAACAACTCCAACCCGTTGATCTAACCCATCGAGGTTACCTTAGTAGATTGTTATCAAGGGCCATTATCTGCAAGCACATACTGAAATCTCTCATGATTCTGCACAAATAATTTGTGGCTAATCATAGCAGTAGGTAATTAGTCACTTCCTCTTGAACTTGGCCGTGTCTTACAAGAAAATTCCCCCTCTTAGATCATTGATATTTGATTAGGGGTTTCAACCTTTATTAATTGTACGAGTAAAACAGAATTATGTTGCAGATAATTATGGAAAATTGGGGTTGCGCTTCACCAAATAAAATTCTACTGCCACCTGCATCCATTTTTTCTTAATTGACTCTGCATGTCACGTTTAACGAATCAGCGAATAGGACTGCAACCCTGGTGGGGGATATTAGATGTTCTTTGATGACACTTGGTTCTCTGCACTATAATAATCCAATGGCAACCCACAGATTTTATACATGGATTCTGCAAATGCAATGCAAGTCAGGGAGAAAAAAAAGCTAGTTGTCAGTTTTCTTCTTCATTTATTACTTGAATAAACCTCCTTAACTTATTTGCAAAAAAAATATGAAACTCTTCATGTTTCTCTAGCTTTCTCGATTGGGCAACAACCGACGGCAATTGTTAAATGTTTAATGTGGTTGAATTACTTTCACGAATTAAGCTAAGCTAGTGCACGCCAACTATGGCCATCTATGCTTAATTGATCAAGTTTTCAATAGTTTGATAGCTAGTCTGCATTATTTGATCTAAACACATAGCAGGTCATCACCTAAAATTGCAAGAAATAGGTTAGGAGAATATTTGGTTATAGTGACCTTTTTGGTCTAACGCACCCGCCATTGAGTTTCTCTCCAGAGTAATATTCTACCTGCTCATAACAATCTTTACACCTCCCCTCCTTCCTAATCTGTCTACCCTTAACAAATCCTCTATGATCTCTTGCTTGACAATCCTTGTTCTTTTCTTACCAAATCAATTCTACAAAAAGAAAATATTATTCATTTTTCTTCCCCGTTTTAGTACTAAAGTTAATTATTTTACATCCTCATGCCTCACACTCAACCACTCACCCATCATATCCAAGAAAATCTCTAGCTTACTATCTCATTTCTAGAAGAAACATTTCCTTTATGGATTGTCCAAACCTTCTTGCATGAAACAATTACTACTTTACTACTATCACTTCTATTCCTGGCAAAACTCAAAAGAAAAGGAGATAAACCCATCATCAATGGAGACTCCTGTGGGGCGCCAAACTGCCCAAGAACCTCCCCTTTCCACTTCTTCTTCTTCTTCTTCTTCTTCATCTTCCTCTTCAGTGGGTGTTAGGGTCTTCCCTCTCTCATTTTCTCCAGAAACCAGAGCAATGCAAGTGACAAACCGGCTTGATCACGGGCCGGAGAAAGGGGAGGAACCAGCAGCTGGTTTAGTGATTGAACGGTTGAGATTCATTGATATTGACTGGCAGGAGGTGGAAACCAGGTTTGACCGGTTGGCTTCGACCCGTAAAGGCCCCGAACCGGCAGTGAAGTGGTCTGACTTCGGGTTTTGTGTAGGTAACAGGAGAGTAGTTGTTAATCTGACATAAACTTCCCCTCCACTGGGGAGGACAACGCGTTACAACGTAGACCCGCATGAGTTTTTGTCCATGTTGTCTAAACTCTACGTGGCACAAACTTATGTTTTCTCTTTGTCCATTCTATATTTTCTTTTTTCAATTATTTCTGTTGATTTTATTTTTTTTTCTGCAGGTCTGCAACAATCAACAGAGTTTGCCAATGTGCTCTTGAGGGCACTGAGACGAAGAACGAGAAGAAACTATAAAACTGATATCACGAAAAGAGAGCTTTATAGTTTGTGGCACTGCTTGGTTGATCCTTGTTTCGATTCAAGAGTAAAAATATTCTTTGACATGTAATTCTCAAATGTCTCCCCCTGTAACTCATATCATTTAACTTTTTGATATATAGCCCAAAAGTGAATAAAAAAGATTACTTTTATAATCTTTGATCATTCGTTCAAAACTGACCCCCTTAGTTAATTTATCATGTAATATATTCTTTTTCTCAGGTGCGACCGAAATATGGATGGAAGAATTACTGAATCAGACATCAAGCAGGTTGTGATAAAGAATAGACAATATCGTTCTCCTAATTAGTTTTAATAAAATCTGCCATGGGGTGAAATTTAAAGTACTCTGGCTCTTCTTGTGCAGGCTATTTTGCTTTGTGCCACAACAAACAAATTGTCTGTAACACATGAGCAAGCACAAGAGCATGCAGCTCCAATCATGGAAGTTCTTGATCCCGAAGGCAGAGGCTATCTAGAGGTGCAATATTTAACATCAAAGTTCAGTACCGTATAAAATGACCAAATTCATATACTCTATATGGTCTTATTATATGATTGGCTTTATAATTTTGCAGCAACACCAAGTAGCAACCCTGTTAAATGTAAGTTTACCAAAAGGTACAGTTGCTCCTGCATCTCACAGCAAGGCGACCGTTTACCAAGAGCCTAATATGTCGAGAGCAGAGATCTTGTTTCGAACTTATTGGAGACGGGCATGGATAGTTTTGCTGTGGTTGATGATTTGCTTTTCACTATTCACCTGGAAATTCATACAATACAAGCACAGAGCAGCTTTTGAAGTGATGGGGTATTGCCTTTGCACTGCCAAAGGGGCAGCTGAAACCTTGAAATTCAACATGGCTCTAATCCTCCTTCCTGTTTGTCGAAATACAATCACTTGGCTACGAAGGAATAGAATGATCAACTCCGTAGTGCCATTTAATGACAATATCAACTTCCATAAGGTACAAATGCAGCTTTTGCCATTTTAAGAAGTGGTGGATAGAGTAGTTGCAGACTTGGCTAGCCAATTTTTATGAAGTGAACACATAAGAACCATGTAATCCTGTGAAAAAGTTCAATTGTGTTAGAAGAAAGCAACAAGGACAATTAGGCCTCAAGTAGCTATAAGATTCCATGTTTTTGTTGCTTGCTGGTGCCTTTTTTTTTTTTTTCCTTTTCCTTACAAGCATATCTTTTGGTTGTAGCTAGTTGCAGGGGGCATAGTTGTAGGAGTGATCTTGCACGGAGGAACCCACCTCACCTGTGATTTTCCAAGAATATGCGGATCAGACCGCTCGATTTTTCGTCAAACAATAGCAGCCGGATTTGGATACCATCAACCATCATACATTGAAATACTAGCCACAACAGAAGGTGCTACTGGGATTGCAATGGTGATATTGATGGCCATAGTATTCTTGCTTGCAACAAAATGGCCTCGCCGCCAGTCTCCTCCACTACCCAAATCCATTAGAAATGTCACGGGGTATAACACATTTTGGTACTCACACCATTTGCTCATTCTTGTCTACGTGTTGCTCATTGTCCATTCCATGTTCCTCTTCTTAACCACTAATCTAATCGAGAAGACGGTAAGCTTTTCGAATTTCCTTTCAAAGCTTTTAATTAGTTCTTGTTTTTTCCTTTTGTAGATGTTGTTCCTCTATACATATAAGGTTTGCTTGATTTTCATTTGACATGAGTAGCCGCCCTAACTCTAGTGTGATGTTTGACTAATTTTAAGAAATTTCTTATGCAGACATGGATGTATATTGCCTTTCCGGTTCTGCTATGTGCTGGGGAGCGCATCTTCAGAGTCATAAGATCGGAGTTTTACCAAGTGGAAATTTTAAAAGTAACTCAATGTCAGAATTGCTAGATTTTACATGGATAATGAATTCTCCAAAAGCTCACTTGTTCAATTACTCTGTGTGCAGGCAAATATTTATCCAG
The DNA here is from genome assembly GCA_028386065.3 of Turnera subulata. NCBI lineage: Eukaryota > Viridiplantae > Streptophyta > Magnoliopsida > Malpighiales > Passifloraceae > Turnera > Turnera subulata. The sequence continues at coordinate 12,392 of JAKUCV010007275.1, forward strand.
GAAAAGTTTTATCCCTTACTTTGCGCAAACCAGAAGGTTTCAAGCACAAAAGTGGCATGTATGTCTTCATACAATGCCCTCGTGTCTCAACATTTCAATGGTACCTCTACTCTGATATTTCTGCTACTCTTCCTCTAATTTTGTTATACTTGTACTGATATCTTAAAGAGAAAGCCTCAGAGTCAAACTGGATTTCCACATTCATACAAAATACAATACAAACTAACCTTCTATCCTTATAGTAGGAAGTAGTAGATTTAATTTCTTTCGTTTGTATTGTCTGTTGGACCAACATGTCATGTAATCAATACCCTCAATTTGTAGAATCAAGATTATAGCCTTTTTCTCATGGCATTTTTCCCTTATTTTCCAGGCACCCGTTTTCTTTGACTTCAGGACCAGAGGATGATCATCTAAGTGTTCATATCAGAACTTTGGGGGACTGGAGTTATCAAATATATAGTCTCTTCCAAGAGGTAAAAGAACAGAGAATATGACAATATAGGAGGACATTGACCTAAAAGTTTTAAAATGTACTGATTCAAAAATTCCTTGAATTATTTGCAGGAAATACTCTGTGGGGTAAACAAGTATCCAAAAGTAATCATCGATGGACCTTACGGTGCAGCTTCTCAAGACTACGTCAAGTATGATGTTATCATGCTAATAGGCCTTGGCATAGGAGCCACACCATTCATTAGCATCCTTAGAGATATTACCAGAGGTCTCCAAAAAACTTGTCTTGATCATGTAAGTTAGCTTGATTCTTGGGTGAGATTTACTCTAGTCATTATGAAGTTTATATTATGCATTTAACTTCTTACAGGCGGATTGCAGAGGATGCAGCAGTACAAGGGTTCCTTCAAAAGCTTACTTCTATTGGGTTACAAGAGAACAAAGCTCCTTCGATTGGTTTCGAGATAGCTTCATTGAAATAACAAAAGCAAAGCAAAGGCAGGTAATCCGACAAAAATATTTCTGTACTTTCAAGCATATTTTAAACGACAAAATGTGCAGAAACTCTTGTGCTGCCATATAATTTTCATCTAATCAAATCTCATTTCTCCTGTGATCTTTTAGTCGTCTGTCATAGAGATGCACAACTTTCTATCAAGTGTATATCAACATGGAGATGCAAGATCAGCTCTCTTGGGCAGTATACAAGCACTGTATCATGCCAACAATGGAATAGACATTTTCTCTAGGACTCAGGTAACTGTGATATTTGTTTGATAAGCAGAATGCTTTAACTAGGGTTATTTTTGCAAGAGATGATGAATGTACAAAGAAATGGGTTTTCAGGTGCGCACACACTTTGGCCGTCCAAATTGGTTCAGTACCTTCTCCAAGTTGGCCATAAGACACAGGGGAAAACAAATTGGTGAGAAAATAGTTCATGTCGTTCAAGTATGGTTATTCCCTTTTTATAAATAAGGATAGAAATATAAATTACCCTTCACACTAATCTGTGAAAATGATCTAGCCTAGGTGATAATATATTACACATACAAATTGATATTAGTTTCAACAGTATTTATGTGAGCGAAGCTTCTCATGCTGCAGCAACTGTAAGGTCCTATGATAACTACACTTTGGCCGTTTATATTATCGAGTAATTCTTATTGAAACATCGAGCATTCTTTGTTGTAGGAGTGTTCTATTGTGGCCCATTAGCACTTGCAAGAGAGTTGAAGGGATTATGCACAGAGTTCTCGTCCACAACTACCACAAGATTTGTGTTTCACAAGGAGAACTATTAGAACTCTAGTTTCAGTTTTCCTGTTACTGCACAATTCTTAAATGAATGGCAGTATGGCACAAGCGCCTAATTATATCAGTCCATTTTTGTAATCTATGGTTACATCTGTGTCATTTTTTTATTGGATAGTGTCAACTATTGATTTAATACCCTTTTTCTTCCGCTGCAATGAACTTGTTTTAACTTGTTTTATTGGCTACCATACACATAGTTTTTTAAATTTAGTCAAGATTCAAGAAACCATAAATTTAGAAAAATCAAATAGTGGACTGGCCACTTAGCCTAATATTAGTAGCAATACAAGTACTTCCCAAGAAAGTTCTTTTCGAACAAAATCCCATTCTTGACCCCAAAAAGATTCTTGAGACATGCAAATTTCATTCAACACGGACAATGTTCTTTTCTTGTTGAGAAGCATATATCAATATCAGCAGAAAACGTTGTAATATTTATATAGAAATAATCAGAGCTAGTCGATATATAGTGCAGAAAACATGAACAGAAAGATACAGCGGCAATCTGGCAGCGTCTAGCAAACTAAATGCAACCTTGAAAACAAACGCCCTCTATGCATGAAAAAGACGTGAACTCGAACAAAGCCTAAACCTGGTACGGATGACTTGTAGCTTTGATGCGGCACCTATCTTCTCAACCTTTCTGGTTTTCTTTCATATTCTTCACACTCTTCGTTATGTTTCTTACTGCAATTAAGAAACACACACAATAGGAAAGCCTCCACAATTTCAGAGATTTGAATGACAGAAAAGAAACATCAAGCTGATAATGGTGTTTTAAGATCATACCTATCTGAGGGGAAATAGAGTGCGCTCAAATCCGGAGGGGGTTTGGTCCCCAAACATAGAAATTTTTTCTGCTCAAAGAAAATATATATTTACACAAGCAATAGGGAGCGGTCTTCTGAATGCAAGAAGCATTGGGAAATAGACAAATAGGGTAAAATAAAGGAAGTGATATGTGAAATTGGGTTCAATTTTTCTAACCTTTTGAGAGGGACGGGCTACGGGGGTAGCTTTATCTGAAATGCCATGGACATCAACCTTATACTTTTTTATCTCCACCTAAATTTGGATCCCGAGTTCTTCAATGAACCAAATTCTGAACCAATTACCTAACAATTCTGAACCAGAATCTAACAAGGTGAAGTGCTGTGTATAGTCTCGCTGTTTCAAACATCACCAACTCGCAAAAGATATACAGGCACTATCAAAGGTTTCAGTAAGTATAAACACTAAAAGGAATGAAAACACTTGTTGTATGCTTGCAGGCCAGCTACGGATGATGCATTTCCAAAACAGGATTTGACCAACAAAAAATCAAATATATTTCCTTTTGCTATATAGTATATCTAGTCAGCCCCTTGAAAACTCCTGTAAGAATCTAAGATATCCAACTAAGTACAACTCAAGATAATAAACCTGTGAAATCTATGAACACCCACAATTAGCTTATCAAACTCCCACTCCCCAATACGCACAACACCATCTCCTTCACAATAACACGCTACACAATCTGGGTTTCCTATCTGAAATGCCATGGACAACAACCTTAACATATAAGGTAGAAGGTGCGGTCGTAATGTTTGTCACTTTTTGGACATATTGGCTGGCCTAGCTAGTGTAAATGAACTATATACTCTTTTGATCCTTTCTTTCTTACTGTAATTTTGTGTAATCAACCACGAGGAGAAACTTTGAGTTTATTATATAGGATGTAGGCAAACCAACTAACCATCTGTTCATGATATACTGAAATATTTTCCAAGATTGCAGTCATAAAGATATATATTTCGAAATTCAGATTCTCGAAATCTCCTGATCACTGATTTAGACTTTCGCATGTGCCCGTCATAAATATAACACATTACTCCTAGAACGCAAACCATGTCATGACAGGTTAAAATTTGGGGTTAATTAAACGACACGCTTTTCATGAAAAGAGAAACAAACTAGACGACATGCTCGAAACAGAACTTACTATCCATCTCTCTTTAGTCTTTACTTTTAGATTCTTTCCGATAAATTCTTAACTTTTTTGTTGTATCATTTATAGGATATTTAAAGACGTTGATTTCACACCCTTTATACATTTCTATTGCAACATTGTTTTTTTTTTTTTTTGCCATGTTCTATTGCAACATAAATATTGACGAGTAAGGAGAAAAATGGAGAATTTAACCATCGCATATCTTTTCCCCAATTAGTAATACGATAGTGCCCCAACTCCTAACTGAATAAGGATGGGCCGCACAACAGAGCAGCCTGTAAAGCTTGTTGCCTGTATAACTATGGAGGCTATCAAAAAAACTCGAACTCAAGAGGTACAGGTTGGAGGAATCCGCTCCTTTATGAGGAATCAAGGCAGACAGCAGCAATAAGAGAGTGCTTAACGCTTTCAACTTTATAAAACAGACACATATTTGGCATCGGTTCCAACTTAATGCACAGAAGTAGAGATGCAAATGAATCCCGAAATTAATCGTAATCATCATCACGAGTGAGATTCCAATTCCCAGAAACAAAATTCAACGAGCTGGGAGATTATTGGGTTCCACGAACCATCCTCAAAACAAGGTGCAGAAAACTTATGGCTGAACTCTACAGGCAAGATTCTGAATTAGCCCTCCAAAGCGGATGCACCAGAAATAATCTCGATGAGCTCTGTGGTGATTGATGCTTGACGAGTTCTAAAAAAACAAACAAATCACCAAAATCAGATATGGAAGGACAGACACTAATGCAGCAAAGACAGCATTGCTTAGCCACAAGTTGATGATATATGATGATATGGATATATTAACCATACGAATCAACATCATTTACAAAAGGATTAAAGAAAAAAACAGCCTTTTCCAAACCAAGAGTATGTGTTTGAGTGGGGCGGGTGGAAGAGAGAAAATGAAACCTGTTATATGTTAATGTCAGACGATCAAGCATATCGCCAGCATTCCTGCTTGAGCTGTCCATAGCAGACATCCTAGCTCCTTGCTCACTGCAAGCATTCTCCAGCACCGCATTGAACAGAGTCTGGGAAAAAATGAAAATCAATTCCCTAGAACCCATTCCGTCACACCAACAAAAAGTACCAATAGAATTACTCTGTTGGAAATATAGTAATTATGGACTGCTAAGCTATCCGTGCGACAGAGAAAGAAAGAGTACATTAGACCTATGGTTATTGGCAAAACATCATAATGGGCAGATAAGTCATAACACCAACAACTCCAGTTAACATTTTAGAAGCCAGGTCATATTTTTTTTCAATGGTGAAGCCAGGTTCTCTATATGCACCAAAAATGACAACCTAGAGGAAACACACTGAGAATCTCCACCAGAGGACCATGAACACAAAGGATCTCAGTGAGGCTTACACAAGAGAACTGGAACTCAGCAAGATTCTGAAGTATCTCGCCCTTTGTTTCACCACCTTCAATTTCATATGAGTCCAGTTCACCAAGCTTTCCCCCAGCTTCAGCCTCTCTCTCCACAACCTATCATCATAAAAATTAAATCAAACTGAATGAAAACCAAAAACATACAACAAGTTTTGGGTTCAGTGTTCCCAATTACCTCAGGTGACAGTACTGTTGACATGGTTGGAAGAAATGAGACAACTGAAGAGAATTTATTGAAAACAATCCTCAGAGCATCATACTCCACATTCTTCAGAATATCATCTGCTAGAACAGAGACCTGAAACAGTAACAGTCGGAAGGGAAACCGTGAGAGAATCACCCTCACTACATTGCATATAGATTGGAACCATACAAACAAATAAGAAATTTGAATTTAAGGCTCGACAACCCAGATGGTAAAGCAATAAGCATGGAGAAAAAGAAAAACAGCCGCATAAAACACATCAGCTATACGAAAAAGCACCTTTCTGGCAAGAGCAGCTATTTAAGGAGTATAAATGCAATCAAACGACTTACCTGAGTATAGTTCAGAGGGTTCTTCTGCAAATCGGTGATGCATAACTCAATGTGCTTCTTTGAGTCACGCACCAACTGTGCCTTTGCCTTCTCTCCCAGTATCACATATTTCGTTTCTTTTTCAGGACCTGCAGGACTCAAAGAAGTAATTGAGCTGTATAAACCATGTAAGAGTCGCGTCAAAAGAGTTTATCCGATAACAAACAGAACCTGACGACAGTTTGTGGATCCCTCGGCTAGTCTTCACAGATGTGGAGTTAATGCCTCCACAGAGACCTTTGTCAGAGGATATGGTGACAATAACATTCTTCTTCACATCAACACCTGCAGTTCAAAGTTAAACAGAAAAATATCAGTACTCAACCTTTTTTCCATGGAGTCACATGCTCCGTGTACATCCATGCACTTAATAAGCTTTATAGCGAAGAGCTCACCAAGATACAGATATACAAACAGAGAAAAAAGAACAATTCCAATTATAGCGGCTAAAAGGTTTTTGAAAGAACAATTATATCTATGAATTCTATCCATCCTTTTGTAAAATATATGCATCCGCCCCAAAGGTAGACAAGAAATAGATCAAAAACGAAACTGAAAACAGAATACACCTCAAAGCCAAGTGAACCGCATGTTTATACAATTCCAATCGAATACTACACCCTAATTCAAATTAAGGGTGAGACTCTGAAAAAGGTGCACCAAGATGTCAATAACAAACGTGCCGAATATGACTGGAACATAAACATCAGAAAAATATATTTACTTGGATGATCGCCGAGAAGAGCTGTAAATGGCTGCCACAGGCCGCGAGAATTTTCAGCTCTCACTTGAATGGCACGCAGCTTTGATGCTGCAACCATCTTCATAGCCTTCGTGATCTTCTGAATGTTCCTCACACTCTTCATTCTATTTCTTACTGCACAAGATAATAAAACAAAACAACAAGGGAAAATCCTTATTATTACGAGATACTCAACTCACAAAAACAAAACCAACAAAATCCAACGGCAACAGATCTTACCGACTTGGGTCGAGATAGAACGGGAACCAAAAGGGACTTGCTCCCTGAATACAAACAAATGAAACAAGTTATCATAATCGGACAGGTTGAATAAACACATTTCAAAGAAGAATTTTGAATCCATTTAAGCTACAGTGGCAGAGTGCACTTAAAAACAATGGCAAACACACAAATAATCAAATCGCATCACATTTAAGAGCAATGTTATGACGATTTCGATAAGAACATGACTCGCTTGAACGATTTTCGACCACCTAATCTACATCATTTCAACACACACAGTCACAGTAATACGGCACCGTATCTCGACGTCTGAAAGGACAGTTCGTTAACGGAAAAAGAAGAAAATGAAATAAAGAGGGATCTGGAAGGTGGATCGTACTCGGGAGTGATGAGAGAGGACCGAGTGGCGGCGGCACCGGCAGCGGCGGTGATTGGTTGGGGGGAAATGAGAGGGGAGGAGATGATCCTCCTCCCTTCGCGTCTCAAAGCAGCCATGGCCATCGCTGAAGACCTGCGCGTTTGGTGAAAACCCTAGAAGAAGAGAGGAAATGAGGCGTTTTTTTTGTGTAGATGGAGAGAGTTCTTTGGTAGCTCTGATGAGTTGGGGGAAAAGCTGGGGGTGAGTTTTTTTCTTTCTTTTTTTCTTTTAAAAATTTTGTTTTTCACTGCGGCTGATTCGTTTTGCTCCGTTGGGTGCGATTTTGTAGCGAAGGGATGGGAACGGAACGCCGTCGTTCGTGTGCTGGTTGGTTCTGACCGGCGTCGTTTGCTTCGTGTAAGATTGCATTTATCTTTTTTATTTAACTTTTGTGGACATAATAAGGAAGGATCCAATTTTTTTACCATCTATGGCGCACCCTTTGTTATCCATTCCATGAAATGAATTCAATATTTCGACAAAAAAGAAATGAATTCAATATTCTATGATATTTATCATTTATACATATTTGTAATTTTGTCGTGTCCAAGTAGTGAATGATTTATCGGCAAGAAAGAGTAGTGAATGATTTATAATTTATTGACCATCTAGATTCTAGATGATGGCTTTCTTTCTCAATTTTTCATCTCCATTACCCTTACAAAATACTCTGAGTCCAGACTAATAAACCATTATCAATCGGTCACTACTTATGAAGTGTAAAGGCTCGTCTAAATCTTACACAGCTTTCCACTATTGAATTCCAAAGTTCTTGAGCTCTTCCCTAATTCTTGCCGAAGTAAGCTTGAGTTTTAGTTGCATACTCATATGGGTTAGCTCTACCATCATTGCAATACCTAGTCACATGGTAGATAACAAATACGTTATAGCTTAATCTGGATATCTTCGAGCTTCTTTGTCCAACTTTATTGTTTGGATCAGTTGTACCGTGAGTGTGCCTTTTAGTTGGGGCTTGCGTGTTTCCTTGTGTTCTTGAGTTTTTAGGCCTCTTTGTTTGGTATGATGGCCATGGTCGACAGTTAAGATGATGGTGGCGCCGACGACGATGCCGCCGCCGACAATCCGGATTTAGACAGTAGGCGGATTGATTTTGTCCTGGAACTGAATTTTCTTGTGTGAATTTCAATATTATCCTACGGGAGTGACTTATTGGAACACATTGTGTTCAAGGTAGAGGCTTGCATTATCAGGTTTAAATATCCCCCTCATCAGTTGCCTTCCCGAATTTGAATTTCAGTGGTGCTCAATCTCAACTCCACAATAATATCTTCCTAAATCTTATTTGTATTCAAGCATATGTATTTTCTATCCAGTTTAGTTTGTATCTTTTTATGTCTAATACTAATTACTCTTTTAATGGTAGTAGGAATTGTCCACAATTCCTCCTTTCTAGCAGATCTGTTTGGATTGTAATATTTTTAGGAACTGAACTCTATATGTGTCCTACCGACATGTATGCTATTCGATTTGTTTATTATTATTAATAAATGATTATCTTTTCGACAAAAAAAGAGTAGTAAACGACTTGATTTTACTTAAGCGAGTTTGAATCCTCGTATACGCAGTGGTAGCCTACAAGGAGACATGTACTTTAGTGAACGATAATCAAAATACAAATTACCATTAAAAAAACAAAAAAGAGATGGATAGTCTATACATAATGATTTTACTGGAAGGTCTGGTCAGGCCTAAGGGTGTAAATGAGCCGAGCCTTGCCAAACTCGACTCAGCTCGTTAAGAGAAAAGTGGGCTCGAGCTCGATCGAGTTTTGATACTCAGGCTCGAGCTCGACCTCGAGCTCGTTAAGGAAAAATCATGCTCGAACTCGACTCGATTAGGCTCGATTAAGCTCGGTAAGCCTTGCTCACTACTAGCGCATACCAACCCACCCTAATCTTGTTGTTATCTTTCTCTCAATACCACGCAAGCGCGCATTCACCAAACAACACAAATCGATTGAAATACTAAAATTTATATATCAAGGAAAACACAAGCCTCAGCTAACAGTTGACGTCACGTCATCCACTGGGTGATTGCATACCTAAAAAATCATACCATACCCAAAGCAATTGTCACCGCTCTAGCCGACGATGTGATGAAGCGAGAACTGAGAGTGACAATGGTTTGTTAATGGAGAATGAGTATGAGTATGAGTAAGATGACAAGGTCGGTGAGGGTGGAAGAAATAGGGGTAACAAGTAAAGATGATTGTTGGTGGCTGGGAGGGGAAGTGGTGATGTCATGAAACAATTGTGTTTTTGGCAGAAGACGAAGAACTGTTTGGTATTAAGTTTTGACTTTTTCGTTCTTTTAATTTTATTGCCATTAGAAGATTGAGCTTGATTTAAAAAGAAGAAGAATGGGTTTAGTAGAAAAATTTTAAAACCCAGCCCACACCCCAAGTTGTAGGCCTAACTTAAAGGGCTTAAACATTAAAAAATAAAAATCTTATAAAAATACTAAAGCTCGATAAGGCTCGCGAGCCTAACGAGTCAAAACAGTACAAGCTCGAGCTCGACTTGATTGCCTTCCAAGCTTGACTAGAGTTCGATAAGCACGAGTCGAGTTCGAGTATCTGCCGAGTCGATACCGAGTAGCTCACGAGTAGCCCAACTCGTTTACACCCCAATCAGGCCATAAAAAAAGTGAAGTCAATATGGTACTTAACCCACCCAAGTTCTCTCTCTCTTCTCTCTCTAGAAAAAATCAGGGTTTGGTGTTCTAGAGGGGCTGCCTTCGGGCAGCCTCCTCCCTTTTCCTTTCTCTTCCTGTTTTTTTTTTTATGCTTTTCGTTTCCTTATTACGAATGAATAATTTCTCCCAAATAAATCTATCCATTAGGTTAAGTTTGTTTTGGGGTTTCTACCTCTGGATGAGGTCTTCTACTTCTGTTTGGGAGTTTTTATCCATACTAGAGAGGTTAATGGGGCTCTCTGCTACTGGATCTAAACCACCACCACCACCACTGTCTTCATCTCCGTCTCCCACCGTATGCTGCTCTGCCTCTCCATCTTGGATCTACCCGGCTGAACCACCCCCACTCACAGCACCACCCCCCTCCAGCCTTCTCCATCCTCGCCCAACACTTATGCCTTCCCTTCTAGTGGTTTCCCTTAAAGGCCAAGGAGGAGGACCAAGGAGTGGAGGTAAAGATGCTACTAATTGGTGAGTTGTGGTTATGGATTCCAAATAGTGTTGGTGTGTTCTCTTTTGCTCCCATTCTATCCGTTGTGCTTCTCATGGCGGTTGCTAGTGATTTCGATCGATTGTCATGTGCTTCAGGTTTCACTGGAGATTTTCTTGCTGTTGCAAGAAGCTCGGTGCAAATAGATCTGTGTTTTCAAAGGCTTGTGTTTAAGCCTTTTTTCAAGACTTATAAAACCTTACCCGTCTCTATCTGTAAAGGGATTTAGGTCTTTTATCAGAATCCTCTGTGATAGGATTGCTAGCATCAGATTTGTTCACCCAGTTAGTCGTTATAGATTTAGATCTGTCTCTTGTAAATTTGGTGTGGATGTTCTGTTGTTTTCTCTATTGTACTCGATTACTTAATTAATGATGATTGACTTTTATTAAAAAAAAATATGGTACTTATTTTTTTCTTTTTTTGTACATCAATGATTAAACCGTGCAGCTACCTCCGATACAATATCCACTCTTGGCGAGCCCAAGGTTAGTCTAGCAAATAAACTTCAGAGCCCGTAAAACACATGTTTGAGATCTGGGCCCGTAATGCGCCATACCATCATCATGACGAGCTTAATTATTTGGTTGATTTGAGCTTTGATAAGTACTTGACGATTAGCACAAATTGGATTTGTTATTTCCGTTTGCCGGATTATTTGCAGCACCACAATTCGGTCGCTTTTATTTAATCGATCATAGCACTGGCACCTCTAACTTCCCTGTTTCTCCTTCTATTATGTAATTCAAGTTGTACCAAATTTTTTTTTTCCCATTAGGTAATTAAATCAGTAAACGAAAAAAAAAAGGAAAATAAATATCAACATCACAAACGGGAAACCAAAAAGGAAAAAGATGTTTCTTAACTGAAAAAAAAAAAAATAGAGCAAAGGTAAAAGACGGTCTCCTAAATGATAAGCTAGCTAATCGTTGCCGGGTCCCAAGCTTCTGTGACAAGTAGCAGCCAAACCAGACCCGTTTCAAAGAAAGTTTGCGAACTGCCAAGCCCTTTTTTTTCAAGAAAACCTTAATAATAAAAAAATATAAACCCGCCTTCTTCAAAATCCCCAAAACCCTAACTGCAAATAGAAGAGCCACACACTTCTACGAGAAGGCCCAATCAGATTCCAATGGCAGCTAGGAGTTCGCCTTCCAGTGAAATGCAAGCTTTGGTTCCGCGCCCAAGCAGCGCAGCTCACAACCACGATCAGTTCTTCGGTGAGCTCCTTTTGGCTTCTTCGTTTACTGTTTTCTTCGTCATCGCTTAAGTGTGCCTCAGCTTGAACCTCACTGCTCCTTAGCTTCGGCTACTGTGCTCTTATAAAGTAATAAAGCCAATGAGTGTATTTTGCTTGCACTTTTTTTTTTTGTTTCACTACTATTTTGGCCGCTAACGAATCGGAGGCTAAAGAATGGAAATTTTCGGGTAATTTGATGAAGGATGAAATTAACTTGTTAAGTATTGGAAACAAACGATGATATTTTCTCACGGATTTCGTGTTGTGGGGGGTAGTTTGGAGAGAATTCGTATGGGGAGCTGTTGCTGGGGCTTTTGGGGAAGGAATGATGCATCCCATCGACACTATCAAGACTCGAATCCAAAGTCAAGCTATCCTTAGTGGCACTCAGGTGTGTTTTTTTGAGCTTTAAATTTTATGACTTCCTCTTGTTCGATTACCAGAAAAATGCTTGGTTTGTTAAGTCAAGCCATTCATTTTCGTCTCAAAGAATAGGCAGTCAGGTACTTGGTTTCTTACCATTGTTGCTGATTGGTTGACATTACAGAGTCAAAAGAGCATACTGCAGATGATCCGAACAGTCGGAGCTTCGGACGGATTAAGAGGTGCGTAATTACGAGTCTTGTATTGTTGTCGGTACGATCATTTGTCTACATCTTTTGAAACTTAGGACTCTATGTGTGCTTAATTAGTTGCCAATGATTTTAGGCTTTTATCGAGGTGTAACTCCTGGGGTTACTGGATCCCTTGCGACCGGGGCGACTTATTTTGGTTTTATCGAGTCTAGCAAGAAATGGATTGAGGAATCGAATCCCAAACTTGGGGGCCACTGGGCACATTTCATTGCTGGAGCTGTTGGTAAGCCAATTTGCCACCTCTCAGTTTGTTGAATAATCATTCTGACAGTGATGAGTGTCAATGACTTGAATAATCATGGACCCATCAGGCATCATGTTTCTGTGGAACTCACACTTCCTATCTAATTTTTCTCTATGCATTCCAGGAGATACACTTGGTTCTTTTATATATGTTCCATGTGAAGTAATGAAGCAACGCATGCAGGTGCAAGGCACCAGAACATCTTGGAATTCTGTTGCTATGAAAGAGGAGATGGCCATGAATTCCGGTAAGCAAATGTATGGCTATTACACGGGAATGTTCCATGCCGGAAGTTCAATACTGAAGGAGCAGGGGGCAAAAGGACTATATGCTGGGTAAATGTTAGAAACAACTCACCTCGTATGTTGATGGGTTTCTCTTTGCATAATTAAAATGCATTAATCAATTTTTCTTCATTATCTTTACAAGTCTAGTAACCTCTGGTGTAGAACTCTGCTGGGGTATGAATTTCGTTGGTTTGTTCCCTTGTGTATTGGTATTGTTTTGAGGAATTATTTGGATTTAATTGGTCATCATGGCATTACTCAAGAAGTTTATTCCACCAACTTGTTTTGGCACGTGACACTGTTATACCGTTTCAAGTTTATACCTGGAAAAAAAATATTGTTTTGTTGAAAACCAATGGCACCACCCGATAACTCACTTCCAGTTTGGGAAGATATAGCCCACAAATGCTGGTCAAGGAATCAACTGTGTTTGGAAAGCTAAATCAAACCAGTTACGCTAGATGCTCTTAATTGAAAATTTTATTCATCACTTGTTCCGAATGAGTTGACTAGACATATAATTGATGTCTGCTAACAGGTCATTGCACATGTAAAACCTGAAACGTTAATGGATCTCAATGCAAAACTTAAATTTGTTTATGGTTGCTTTGGCAGATATGGGTCTACACTTGCAAGGGATGTGCCATTTGCTGGTCTGATGGTGTGTGAATTTGTTGATTTGTTACAGTGATGCGTTTTATATTTGTTGATGAGGTCATTGACAAATGTGCTTGCAAGTTACAGGTTGTGTTCTATGAGGCTTTGAAAGATTTTACAGAGTATGGAAAGAAACAATGGATCCCCAGTATGGATCAGCATATTAACAGTTCCATGGAGGGACTTGTCCTGGGAGGATTGGCTGGTGGTATGTCCTTTGCTTCTGGCCTATCTTGAAAGGATATTAGGGAAAACTATTTAGATATCGTTCTGAACAAATTCAAACATGCAAAAGGCATGTTAGCAATTACCAAGAAAAGTTCCATCTTGGAAAGAAGAAATTTGAAACTGGATTCACTGTTAATGAATGTTTCATCTTCTACTGATCTTGTACTTATGAAGCAAGTCAGCCATTAACAATAATTTATGGTGCTTTAAATTGCTCGTAGGTTTGAGTGCATACCTTACCACTCCCTTGGATGTCGTCAAAACAAGATTGCAAGTACAAGGACCGACTGTGAGGTATTGCTTTATCACTCTTGTACATTACCGAATTACAGTTTTCTCATGGATGAATATTTTTTGTCCTTACCATTGTTTGCTGATGCCATTTCACTCTCAGGTACAAGGGCTGGTTTGATGCAGTTCACAGGATTTCGATGATTGAAGGTATCAAGGGATTCTTCAGGGGTAGCATCCCCAGGATAACATGGTATATCCCAGCCTCTGCCCTAACCTTCATGGCTGTGGAATTTCTCAGAGATCAGTTCAATGAAACAATCTGTGATGACAATACACAAGAGATTGCAAGCTTGTCTATAGAGAAAAAGGGATCATCTTTGCGAGAGGTAGTTTAACTTTACATCCCCCTAATTTTTTCTGGAGAGAGGCTCACTGTGCCATATCAGAAGGTGATGGATTCTGTCAAGACACTTCTACAATTTGTGATGAAGGTGGTCGCAGATGGCATTTTGAAATTGATACGTATAGATAGGGATTCACTTTCATGTTTAGTGTAGGATGAGATAATTTAGCCAGGCATTGTGCGTAGGTTCAATGCTTATATTTTTGTGAATCCGTATTACAGAAGGGAGTTATTCTTTGTACCCTCCAATAGGGGGTTCTCATATATAATGTTCCATTAACTTTTCAGCTATCTTCATATTCAGCATTATGAGATCCAAATAGTGCTTTCTCGGGATGTGAAGTGATTTAGCTGCAAATGTTTTATCTGGTAAGAAGCGAAGAGTGTTTAAGGGAAACTGGAGTAGAAAGAGATGTAACGGAATGTGATGTTTCAATTGATGATGTTTTTTACATTACACTGATTTGTTGACTTTAGCTGTTGTAACCATTTTATATATTTTGAGAACTTTTTTCTGCTGTAACTGTCTGCAACACTCGTAAGACAAAATATCAATAAAAGCCAGAAAAATCCGATGTCTAATTTGATAAGACAATACTTTGTGCCATATTTTGATCACACCAAATGACATGAATACAGCATACATAAAGACAGTACCCCGGTGCTGCAAAGAACTAGCTACATCATGCAAACAAGAAGCAAGCAAATATAAATCAAACCTATGCCAAGAGATTTGAGAGATGGCTCCACAATGAATAAGACCGCTCATAATTTACTAATAGGGAAAAATCATCTTTTTCATTCACATAATGGTCTGACTAATTTTCTTATTATTTTCCTATGCAATAATGTCTTTTCTCCATCTTTTCGACAAAATAATCGAGATTTACTTGTGCGCCACGCCGTGGCGTGGAGAAGGGAAAAAAGAGGGATAGGTGGCATGTTTGGACATCAGGACACGAATATCCTTCAACGGACCAACCTCACAAACCTTTTGACCGTTTTAGCCTAACCTTAATAATACCGTAACCAAACACAGTGTTTCTTCTCCACCGTCTCAACCTAGTTAGTTGTGGACAAGTATAAATATAAATCATGGTAACATCGAACCCCTCTTTCACAAAAGAAAAACCGGCCGCCGACAACGGGGCTCAATGGCATCGGGGAAGCGGTGTCACTACGAGGTGTTGGGCCTCCCGCGAGACTGCACACCCGAAGAAATCCGCTCGGCTTATAAGAAGCTCGCTCTCCAGCGCCACCCTGACAAGCTGGTCCAATCCGGCTTGAGCCAAGCCGATGCTACAGCTCAGTTCCAGGAGCTGGCTCACGCCTACGAGGTCCTCTCCGACCCGAAAGAACGCGCCTTTTACGACTCTCACCGCGCCCAAATCCTCTTCTCCGATCCCACCCCCTCGGCCAACTCGGTCCCCGACTGGGTCATCCCCAATCTCTACTCCTACTGCTCCAACACCGTCTACTCCGGCTACGGCGACACCAGGAAGGGATTCTACAAGGTGTATTCCGACGTGTTCGGTAAGATATACGCGAACGAGGTTAGTTATTGTACGAAGCTAGGTCTGAGGTTGGATAACGTGAGGGAGGCTCCGGTTATGGGGAATTTAGAGAGCCCGTACGGCCAGACGACGGCGTTTTATAATTATTGGCTAGGGTTTGCTACGGTGATGGAGTTTTTCTGGGCGGACCGGTACCATGTGATGGCGGGGCAGACCAGGAAGTCGAGGAGGGTGCTGGAGGAGGAGAATAATAAGTTGAGGAGGAAGGCGAGGCGCGAGTATAATGACATGGTGAGGGGGCTGGCGGCGTTTGTGAAGAAGAGGGATAAGAGGGTGATTGATATGATGGTGAAGAGGCATGCGGAGATGGAGAAGAAGAAGGCTGAGGAGAAGGAGAGGAAGAAGAAGATTGAGAGGGAGAAGATGGAGAGGGCGAGGGCGTATGAGGAGCCGGAGTGGGCGAGGGTTAATGAGGAGGAGTTGGAGGGAGTGGCTGGGTTTGAGGAGGAGGAAGAGGAGGAGAAGAAGGGGAGTGATGGAGGAGAGAAGGAGGAGTTGTATTGCGTGGTTTGTGGGAAGAAGTTTAAGAGTGAGAAGCAGTGGAAGAATCATGAGCAGTCTAAGAAGCATAAGGAGAAGGTGGCGGAGTTGAGGGAGTCGTTTGGGGACGAGGAGGAGGAGGAAGAGGAAGAGGAAGAGAGGGAGAGTCTGGAAGAGGGTGGTGAAGGGAAGAATGAGGAAGTGGAGGACATTGTGGATGAGATAGAGGATAGACTTAAGGAGGGTTGTAGGATTAGGGAAGAAGGGAATGGGGCTGAGGCTACGGAGCCCATTGACAAGGAAGAATTGGAGGATAGTGATGTAGTCGAGGGGGTTGGTGAAGATGATGTTGATGATGGTGATGATAATGTGCTCAAATCAATGGCATCAATGCGCAAGGGCAGGGGCAGGAGGAATCGACGATGGAGGCACTGGAGCGAGGATTTTCCTCAAGAAGAAGATCCTGTTGAGGATGAGAAAGAGGAGAATGAGGAGGTTATGAAACATGATAACCGGAAGACAAGGAGGAGAAGGGCTGAGAAGCAGAGGGGTAAGAAAATTGTTGAAGAAGTTGAAAGGGACGACGCTGATGGAAATAAAAGCCCCGACGAGGAAACTAACGGGCTGGGCAATCAGAACCCGGAAGCCTCCTCCTCTTTCTCTTTTGAAGAACATGAGAATGATGATAAAAGTCATCATGCTGCGAAAAATCGCAAGAGTTCAAACCAATCTGTTGAAAAGAAACCTGCCTCAAGCAAAGAGACAAAAGCTAAACCAAATAAGTCGTCCAAAGCAAAGAAAGGAAAGGTAAACCACTTCTAGCCTTTTGTGTGCCCTTATTTTGTCAATCTATTAATGTATGTTATTTTGTAATATTTTGATTCAAATGTTTCATATGATTTGATCCTCTGATACGAGACGCTTGTGATCAAACTTTTATGAATTTTTGCCTCCCTGCATATTATTGTGCTTATGCAGTAGATTAGAGAGCAGCGTCTTCTGCAACCCAGACACTATATACTTTTGACTGGCATTTCTTG
Source organism: Turnera subulata (assembly GCA_028386065.3). Classification (NCBI taxonomy): domain Eukaryota; kingdom Viridiplantae; phylum Streptophyta; class Magnoliopsida; order Malpighiales; family Passifloraceae; genus Turnera; species Turnera subulata. Next base: position 29,766 of record JAKUCV010007275.1, read on the forward strand.
TTTCTGCCATTTGGACTTTCTTGATAGTACTCAGGATCTCTATGACAGTAGGAGAGGTTTGTTAGAGGGCTTGTGCAGTTTGTTTCAAAGCTACCTGGCAGTTGCCTAGGACTCAACTATCCAAGAGAGACAATCTAGACATTAGGTACAACCCAAAGAAAGGATTTTCTGCAGTGCTTTTGGATTTGGACTTAATATATGTTGCAGGAAAATCGAATAGCACATACATTTTGGTGAAGCATCATAAAATGGGGCACTGCCAAGTGCCAAGTATGATGTTGACTGCACTCGTGAATAGGCTGTGCGTGAGAATCTCTTGTATACTGCACTTCTTTAGACTTCAGATGTCTTACAAGTAAAATAAAGGGAGGGGGTATCCGTACTGACTGTTAAAAAAAAAACGGAAAACAAGTTGTGGAGAGAGAATTGGTTATGCGACCGTTAGCTGCAGATTTCATTTTTTTTTTTTTTTCCTGTGATATGTGGTTAGATGTTTGCAGCTTCTAATGTAAAACGTTTGTTAAGTATATCCATACTTCCCGCCAGAGGTCAAAGAGAGAATTTAAGAACTCCATTGTGTTGCATTAATGCTAGAGTTGTCCAACTGAGCCTTTGTGTCTGTATCACAACGCATGCTCAGTGTCCTGTGAATATGCTCATAGATTCATAACATGCTCAATCACAAGTTTACTAACTGCGTGATCCACTTTATTCTTCCATCTTCAATTGGACATGTGTCATTACTTTGCACAACATTCACTTGGAAAATACCAAAACCATCTGTTGGAGTTTGGTATTATAGTTTTTCTTATTAACTTTTTATGAACTCCTCTTGACTGTTGGATTTTCATTCCCAGTTAATTGATGATGGGAAACCCCTCCCTTGATCTGAAAAGTCTCTTGAGTAGCATGCTATTTGTTTTCCTTTTTAGTTAGTTTGTCTAATTGTAAGCTTTCTTTTAATGCAGGCAGCATCAAAGAATTCTGGCAATCTCTGTGACACATGCGGAGAAGAATTTGAATCAAGGTGCGTGGGTGTTATTATTCATGTGCCCTTTTTGTTTATTCTCATTGCTCTTTCTTTGGTCCCTTCTTCTCACCAAATATTAGTCAGAAATTCACAATTATATCTATGTCACCCACAGGAACAAACTGCACAGGCATTTAGGTGACACCGGGCATGCTTCCTTGAAATTTCGATGACCTTTTCTGGATTCATGCGAAGGTGCTGAACGACAGCAATGACTTCTTACTGCTTAATGTCTATCCAAGCTGGATGCCAAAAACGCAATGCAAGCAGCTTAATTTTTTCCCCAATATTGGGTGCAATATGCATAATACCAGGACCATTGCGCATATCTTTTGCCTGGGTGGTCTGCTGATGTGTACGGTATAGCACAGTGCAGCTTGAGCTTGTATATCAAACAGAAATTTTGAAAGATCTATTACCATTTTTGTTTAATTTGAAGCCGACCAACTGCTGTATGGAACTGAAGCTGATAATTCTGGAAGTAATAAACGCATTTGTTTTGGGTGACCATCAGTACAAGCAGTTTCCCTGGCGGGCAATCAGTTTTTAAATCAGTACAGGCTTTTTTAGCAATTTCTATACGCATAAGGTTATCTCGGCAGTGCGTATATTTGCTTGATTTGAATTTTTACGTCTTATGTTATTTTTATTTTGTGAAATGCTAATTATCAAGTTCATCAGGGCAAAGCTCGGATGAACCAAAGAAAAAAGAAATTAGGGTGTTAATTGTTAAGTGATTTCTTGAACGAAAGTTAGGGGATGAAATGTTTAATTTTTTTTCTTATTCATAAGAATGTCCTAGACGTTTATATGAAATATACGTGGTTGGGTGGAAAGAAGTTCTTCAGATTCTTTGGCCAAATTTAAGCATTAATGCCAATCCACATCAATTGAGAAAATGATCTGGAAGCAAACTATAAATAAAAAAGTATTTTAACAAGGAAACTCAAATTTTAGCAAAGCCTTAACGGACATCTTTATTATTCGAAGTTGTCCATACCCCTAACACGTTCAATACCATCCATAAATATTCTAGAGAGGTTGCATATGTTATGAAGCCTACTTTCCTTCTCTAAGGCTTCTTTCTGAACCATCTCTAGATCGGATTGAGCTCTTTCCAAGGTCATTTTTGTCGCGTCCAGTTCGGCTTGGAGCGTGGCAATCTCCAATTCCTTGACGCGGAATCTGCCATGAGAATCCAGATTTTTCTGCTCAAGATCCTCATTTTCCTTCCTCAAATCCTCATTTTCCTTCTTCAACTTCTCATTTTCTTTACTGAGATTCTCAAAAGAGATGTTGAGTGCCTTCCAAACTTGTTCTTTAACAGGAGCTATGCACTCCAACATTTCCATAGGGATGGGAATATCAATTTGTTGACCTTCCAGAGACACACGGGCCCTTTTGGTTAGTCGATCCTCCTCCTTGTTGAGGCTCTCCATTGGCTTCAGAAAAGGATGAACTGCTTCAGCCATATTAGCACGAATTTCTTCAATGAAAGATGGCCCCCCATATAATTCATGAATGCTGGCACAAATTTCTTCAGCAAAAGAAGGACTAGTAAACTCTTCTGCAAGACGAGTAAGAACAAAATCGGTAGACGAGGCCAAAGAAGACATCTTGCAGTCTTGATCTAATCCGTTCTTGGAGATCTTAACTAAACACAGAATTTGAGTGGCCCTGTCAAAACAAGAAAGAAATAATAATAAGAGATAGGGTACCGGTTAAAGAACAATAATGTCAACCAAACTCCATTGTTTTGAGTCTTGAAAATCTTTGGAAAGATCAAGTTTGTTATCTGGAATAATTAATTAAGGGTTTTTATGTAGATACTAGGTCCTTGGTACAATGTTTTGTCTCGACACAATATTCAGTGTTTACCTTGACAGAGGTAGTAGACTCAACAAAGTACAAAGAGCTGCAAATAAGTTAAAAGTAGCTGCAAATAAGTTAAGTACATGAAAAAGAAGCATACATTACATACACCTGCCAATAAGTTTGTAACTTGGTGAAAGAAACTGAAAGAAGTAAAAAGGAAAAACAGAAGTTGATTGTCATGATATCGACAGCTTTCACGACGAGAAAAGAAGAACGAACAAAAAAGAGAAACAGACAACGTCGACAAATTAAGTAAAGAAGGAAAGGAAAAACAGACAGCGTCAACGTCAATTTAACTGACTAATTGTAAGTTTAGTTCTAGGGCCGGGTGCTCCATCATTTACTAAATCAGTTAGAAATACATCTAAAGCATCAGACATAAACTGAAAACAGACAGTACCAGATATACTAAGATAAGGCACAAATAAAGCATCGGCTACACTTACAGAGAAACTCATGCTTAAAATGCAGTATTAGAAGTGATGGGTCTTCTAAGAATAAACAACACCACTAGTTATAACACAACTGAAATAATCTAAACAAAGACCATACCCATCAGGCAAGCAATTAGAATCATTAAGTACATTCTTGTTCTCTCTAGATCTCTCACTCAATTGCTGCTACTTCTATAAAAAAACCCTAACTCAAGTCTTTATGTTAGTATACCCATCATTTGAGGGACCGCGTAGAGATAAAAACTACAGCAGAGGCCTCCTAATTTAAGAAGAAACCAATGACCTTGAAAACATTCTAACTTAAGCCCATAAAGATTAACAAATAAATCGTGTAAAACAGCAATTTAAAAAGAATTAGCCCACAAACATACCTTAAAATGCCATAAAAATTTCAGAAACCAACCCCTGCCTGAGCAAACAGGAAAATCAGAAGGCCAAAAAAGGGAGACAAGAGGCCTAAACTACTTACCTCACTCGAGCTACCCACGATTTGTTTGTTTTGGAACTGGTACCAGAATTAATTGTGAACAAGAAGAAGAAGAAGAAGAAGAAGAAGGAGGGGGAGAAGATTGTACTTCAAGTGTACTACAAGTCAAATGCCGGTCTCCAGATTGAGGATAAGAATCTAGAGTGATTTCGGGGAAAACAACTTTTTTGGACCACAGAAGTAGATTCTGTCCTGTACTTTTCTTTTTTCTTTTTCTTTTCCTTTTGATAAATCTATCTGTACAAAATGGAGAGATGGAGAGAGAGGAGATGAAGACACGTGTAAAGGACAAAACCTTACAACGTCAAGACAAAACCCTAGTAGTTACGGACTCTCCAGTCAAACGATTAACTCGGTCAACGAATGGCCTACGGTTACCGGACTCACGCTTCACTTCCAAATAAACCCTAATTTAAACTGATGATGACTGAATCCTAGATTCCAAAAGGACATACCAGACAAGTAAACCGAAAAAAAAAGAGAGAAACAAATCGGCATAATAATACGGCCAAGACCCTGCTTCTTATAGGGATAACGCTAAAACTTAATAAACTATCCAGGTACAAGGCACACACAAAATTACAGCTGAAACTATATCCATCCATGTAGTGATCGCTGATCACATAAGTTTCAGCTAAGCAAATTTTTAATTTACAGTAGAATAAGAGAATAATGTGGACATACCGGAAAAAAAATTGGGAAGCCGAGATCGGGATCTGCTTGTCCGGATTAAGGCGCGGATGTGAATGAATGAATATAGATTAGAGAAGAGGGGGGAGAAAGTAAGTGGGTTTTGTTTTCTTGTTTTTCTTGATTCTTCAAAATAGGGGATTAATGGCTTTTTTTGGTATCTCTTGATTATCACAATTCATATTTGTGTTTCAATTTGGTCATATTTCTTCCCTCAATTAAGTCCGATTTGCCTAATTTGGTTATTTTGACTGTTTTACCCCTTAAATCAATGACGTATGAATTTTCACCCGGATTCTTCACCTAACCGACCTGAAACTTGGTGGATACCTAAAGCCTAACCGAAACTTGACATGAACTAGACAATCTTTATTATTTTCCTTTTCCTTTTATTTTATTGTATTCTTTTTTCCAAAAATTTTAATTCTAAAAATAAATATTCCTTTTCGTTCTAGTAATCTGCAATCTATTTTCTTTTCGACCCAAACACCTTTCCACCCGATAACCCAAATATCTATTTTTAGAATTAAAAATAGATTGCAGATTACTAGAACAAAAAGAAATATCTATTTTTTAAATTATTTTTTTTGGAAAAAAAGAAAATAATAAAATAAAAGAAAAATAATAATAATAATAAAAATGTCTAGTTCGGGTTGGGTTTCGGTTAGGCTTTGGGTATCCACCGTATTTCGGGTCGGTCCGGTGAAGAATCGGGTGAAAAAACTGATACGCCATTGATATCAGGGGTAAAATGGTCAAAATAACCAAATTAGGCAAATCGGACTTAATTGAAGAATGAAATGTGACTAAATTGAAACACAGTATGAATTGTGATAATCAAGAATAACATAAATAAAAAAAAGCATTAGTCCTCAAAATAGGTGTCGTCTCATTACATGATTACACATGTAAAAGGTCCAGAATTGATACAGTTTTCTTTGCCACATCTCACTGGGCCTAATGATATCTCTTGCAATTATACAAATTGGTGCAGGTAATATTGGGCTGAATGGAATTTCATCTATTCCTCTTGTTGTTCTTTTCTTGTTCAAATATAATGGGCCGGTCAATCAGAACCTGTGAGCCCCCCTTCTTCTTTGTCCTCTTCGTCTTTAACAGGATAGAGGCTACGTTTGGCAAAATATAGTGTTCATTCTGACAAGGGACAAGAGCTAAATCAAATAAGTAGTCCAAAGCTAATAAAGGAAATGCAAACAACACCTAGCCCTAAGCTTCAATGAAAGATATTCTACAAAAGATTCCATACATCACAAAAGAAAATGAGTGGAGAACATTTTCATTAGAGGTGCGTCAACTGGCATGCAGGGTAGAATACATTTCAAGGATATATAAGTTCCTTATTAGATGTCCTCCACATGAATATCGCGGCCCTTCATACATTCGACAGAATTGCTAAACTGTTTAGAAATGATACAAATCTCATAGAGCTTCCTTTTCTTAAGCAAGACTTCTTTCTGAGCAATCTCTAAATCAGATTGAACTTGTTCCAAAGCTGTTCTTTTCTCATCCAGTTCGGTTTGGAGCTTGGTCGCCTCTAATTCTTTGAGGAAGAGTTTGTTATCAGAATCTTCATTTCTCTGCTCAAGATCCTTGTTTCTTACCTTCAAATCCTCATTTGCCTCTTTCAACTGCTCATTTTCTTTCGAAATTTTACCCTCAAGTGTCTTCCAAATTTGTTCTTCAACACGAGCCACAAACTCCTTCAACTTCTCTTGAGGAATGGGAATATCTGCTTGGCAATCTCCCAAAGGCGCCTTTTGAGAAATACTTGATTCCTCATCACCACCCCTTTTGGTTAGCTGACTCTCCTCCTCCTTTAGGCTCTGCATTTTGCTTTAGGAAAAGGATGATCCGCCTCTGAAAAAACAGAGTAAATACATGTGAAAGGACACAGAAGGTTATCATTTAAAGGGAATCTGCCAGAGTTAGAATTCTAAGAAACTGAAATCATTAGACCGAGAGGAAAACCAGCATCCCTCACATTTAACATATTCAAAGACCAAACAATACGAACTGTCTAATTACCAGAAGCAAACATTTGGAGTCAGAAAAACAATAATCATAAAATACTAAAATTTCTATCTGATGTCATTTATGAAGCACCCACTTCTCTCAAGACTAACTATTCTCATCCCTCTGTGAAATCCCAAGCATTACAGAATAGCATCATAAGCGAGTGGCCGGATTTAATTCAAGTAAAATAAGCAACATCGGCTGAAAGCACACATCATGATGCTAAACAAATAGAAAGAGTAACATTTTCTCTTCTTTTTCTTGGGTGAAAAGTGTAACATTCTCTTTGCCAAAGCAAGGAGTCACCCCACCAGTCAACTATACTTCTCATAGAATCACTAGGGCGTCCATCATCAAATTGCTCAAGGCCTGTGTTTTGTACCATATGTCGGAGAAACAGATGGGTTAAGGTCTTTAAGCAAGCTCCCTAGCATCATCGAAATACACGAAAGGGAAGATATTATGATGCTAATCAGCATTCTTTGATAGCAAAGGTAAAATACTGGCTCAAGAGAAAACAATATTAGCTGCCTGTTTGTTGGTTCTATGGGAGATCGCACCATGTGATGTATTAGTTAGGAATAAAACTAAAGCATCTGATAAGAACTGGAAATAGTCAAGACAAGATACACCAACATAACACGTGAAAAAAAAAACATAAAAAATTATAATAGAAAACTGAAATAATACAACTTAACACCTAACGCAGCAATTAAAAAATTCCAGCACATTCTTCTTGCTCCCTCTTTCTCTCTAAATTACTGCTAGTTTACTACTTTTACAAGAAAACCCTAGCTCAGATCTCCTATGTTTATAAGCCATCACTTGACCGACGAGGTTAGAGGATAACAACTAAACAAAACCAATTAGGATAAACCCATAAAATTCATTTAACCCATAAACCCAATAATAGACTACATCAATTAGCCCACAAAACATGGTTTAATTTGCCATCAAAATGCGAAACGTACTTTCATAAACCACACCAACACCTGTTCACGCAAAGGAACAAAACCAGAAAAGCTGAAGGCGAAAGGAGACAGAACTAAGCTACTACTACTACTTACCTCGCTCAAGCTAGTCCCGGTTTGTCTTCGGAACTGGTAAAAACAGCAGTGAGATTTGACTGTGAAGAAGAAGACTGTAAGTCACTGTAATAATCGTACAAAATTAAAAGATGAAGGGAGAAGGCGAAGACACGTGAAAGCTCCAAAAAGAGTAAACGCACGGGCCTTCTTTTATCGGTTCTGGTGGGCTGCTGGACATCAGCTCGCGGGCCTTTTGATCCAGTACCTTTGCCTACTGGGCCTAATAATATCTCATGCGATTCCACCAATGGGCCCATAGTAATACCCTTCCACTTATATGATTCCACCTATACCAGCCTTATTCTTTTTTCTCTACTGTTTGAAGTGATCGTTACTGATCCATACGTCCAGCTTTTTCAACATGATTTACAAGTATTTCTACTAAAATTTATATGCATAACATTATTTTTATATACTTATGCTAAAATTATATACGAACACCAGAATCTTAGCTTAGGGCTCATTACCAACATACTAACAATGTGTAAATATTCTTAACGTCTCCCAAGAGCATTAAATGCCTTTGTCTGCATCCATATACAAGCATTGCCTGATGCGATATATCTACAAAAGTACACAAAATATGTAATGCTCTAATTATTGCAATGGTCTACTGGAAGCTTCATGTATATAAGCAGCGGCTTCCTCCTCCGTCAGCTGTCCTCCTTCCACCAGACCTCTTATCAAAGTGTTTGCATATTCTGTGCAGGGTGCACGTAGCGGAATCTTTCCAGATTTGAAGCCATCGACATCTGATAGAGTGCACCTGAAAGAAAACCCAGAAACGGCAAAGCACATATTAAGCATAATCTACAAAAGTAGAAGAAGAAAAAGGTTAACTGATCGAGTAAAATGTTTTTGTGCCTACGTCATGGTGAGTATAGGAATGCCACGCTCTTCCCCCAGGTATACAACATTGTGATACCAACCCTTCTGCAAAGAAAAAACAGCGTCCACATAGCAAGTTAGAAAACCAGGCGTGGAAAAAAAAATGAAGAAAATGAAATATATGGGAAATCAAAGTCATGCCGGATACCTTGAAAACGTCCAAAGAGATGGAACCTTGGTTTTTGATAGAGTTTAGTGCAGCTGAATCAAATGGAGGGGAACTCATGTGATAACTCGATACATTTTCTTGGAGCAGAACATCATTGAATTGATCTAGCCTGTAATAGAACACAATAAAAGGCAAACAATAAGAAACTGTATGCATGACGAAGCTAAGCAACTCCGAGAAAACAATACATTTTTTTCTGATAGCTTCTTTTCCTTTTCGATTCCATTTTGCTCTGAAAAATACACCTTTGAAGGCTTGTATTCTTTTGAGGAAACAATGGAGGAAAAATATTAAGATAGAAATGAAAACAGAACCAGGAGCGCTAACTTACGTAATTCTATACAGGCATAGGTAAGTTTTTTCACCAATGCTACTTTCAGGATGAAGAAAAGCAACTCCTCCAGGGCCCCATGTATGTGTAGAGTCATGCCCAAAAAATAGTCTATGAGGGAAAGTTTTCCAGAAAACCTCTTTAGGTGGATTTCTATCAACAGAGCCAGAACATGCCTTTTTCATACCTTCCACCTGAATTAGTTTGCAAATATTAAATTCATGTCTATCAAAACAGTTAGATGCTTGAATATGGACTATAATAGGACGAATGTAGCATGCATCACAGGCTGGGATGATCACAGTTTAAAAGATTGAAGTCATTTTATTTAGCAATGAGATTGATCTCACAACTGGAAACACCACTACTGTAATCAGTACATCACCTGACCACCTTGAATGTAGCAAAAGAATCTTGATTTCCACATATTTGATCCAAAAGTAGCATACCAAATATCGATCTTTGAAAGCTCCGACCTCCAAAGGGAAGAAGAAGAGGCCATTTGATCTGCATCAAAGGGAAGGGCAGAATAATATATTGAATATAATAACTAAAGGATTATCTGGATTAGTTCAATGACAAATACCATCTTGTACTGGTATCCATACCATGACTATCTTCAACTTTGAGTTTCGAGAGAGGTTCCAGAACCTCCTGAATAACAGCTGACAGATTTTCTGACACCGGATTTGGAGCTTCATCCTCACCTTCAGAATCAGAGCTCGAGATCAAAAGATGCTGTAATAAGAAGTTTCCCATCTTAGCAAACTGGATTGGGTAAGATAGGGAGGGCTGCCGTATAAGCAATTTAAGAGAGGAAGGCAAAGCCAAAATAGATTACACAAATGCAACAACTTAAGATTCTTTTTCTTGTTGAACCGATAATCCAGAATCAACATTGGTGCCTAATTTCTTGCTTCAATCATAAGCTGAAACAACACCTTCCACTTTGCATGCATAAATGATAATAAATAAAGGATCACCTTTTATCTTCTTTACTTTCCACACATTGCATTCATTACCACCAAGTTTATGAGAAAAAGGGAAACAATGCTTCATTTTCAGTAAAGCTCACCGAAGCAGGGGCCTTCTGATTAGTCAATTTTAAGGGTAATTCATCTGTAAGTGATGGCCAGTAAGCACTTAATGTTTTGCGAACCTGGAAAGAGAAAATGAATAAGCAAAATGAAGCATACCAATGGTAAATATTGCTTCTAACAGACAAAGAAACAAAGAAGAAACAAGTAGCTAAACTGATTAAAGCAAAGATGATTTCAATCTCAAAGGAAAGACACAATTTTATTTTACCGCTTGTATCACACGCCATGTGGACTCAAAAGGATAAGCTTCTGATGATCCAGCTACTGGCTTGCCCTCAAGCAAGACTTGCATGCATGCAAGGAATGAATTTGCTATAGAGTTGAGATTGTAACCTCCTTCTAATGCCAATACAATTTTACTCTGTGCAAAGTCCAACAACTGAAAATGGAAGAATAAAAGAACAAATGAGAAACACAAAGGTTAAGTATTCTTTAAAAGAATGAATAAGAGACTGAGGTATAAGACAAGACAATGGCCATGATAACTAGAGAAGGCAGCTAGGGAATGCAGGTCAGACAACATACTAGAAAAATATGAACATCAAAGAATGTCGTTCCCACAAGCAAAATGAGAATAACATACACCCTGTAAAACACCACAATAAATGGGAAATGTGAAAGTAAAATCAATAGAGAACTAACCTTTTTCAACATTACCGAGTACCCATATGGCGTGACACGACAACCACCAAGAGGATCACCAATGGCTGTTTCAATAATTCACTTGAAAATGAACAATACCAGACTTGCAAGAAGACCATAAGAAAATCAGAAAGAGAATAAAACTTTCCAACTGATAAAGTTAAAAATGTGAAACCTGCATCAAATCCTGCAGATACAATAATCATGTCCGGATCAAACTCTTTGGCAACAGGAATTAAAATATGATCCCAAACAGCGAGGTAGTCAGCATCACCACATCTTCCATTCTCCCAAGGAACATTTATATTATACCCTGCACCTGGTCCTTCTCCAACCATAGTATAAAATCCATCATCATTTGCAGGGTAAAAAGTCCCAAACTCATGCCTGCATAATTTACAACTCATACAATCACCATATGCTAAGGACCAGCTAACACATAAAGAAGAATTCCCCAATTCTTGGAGTACCTATGAACCGAGAAGAACAAAACACGAGGGTCCTCCCAGAAAGTCTTTTGGGTGCCATTGCCATGATGAACATCCCAGTCAACTATCAAAATCTTTTTAACACCCAATTCAGGCTGTAATAAGCAAAAGTGATGACAATGAATAACACATTCCATTATTTCACGCAACAAATCAAATTCCAAAAACGATATCCTAACACCCTATTCTCTCACCCTTTCATCCAACAGATAACTCGCTGCAACAGCCACATTATTGAAAAGACAAAACCCCATGGCCTCATCATGCTCCGCATGATGTCCCGGAGGCCTAACAATTGCAGCTGCCGAATTCAATTCCCCTTTTGCAACTTTCTCAGCAACCTAATAGCAAATCCACCAAAACAACACATTAAAAGATTGTAGCAAGCCATACAAAATATAAAATTTGACTACGTGGATCAGTGTAGTACTATACTACCTCAACAACAGAGCCAGCAGCAAGGTAGGCGGATTCGGATGAGCCTTCATTGAAGTAAATGGAATTCAACTGCCTAGCAATTTTATTCCTTCGAGAATTAAACTGTTTCGAGCTTATGTTCTTGATCAAATTGACATGCCTCGCGGAGTGAACAGCTTGCAGATGCTTATCTTCTACTTCTTTAGCCTCCAAAACCACACAACTGAAAAAGAAAAACGTAGAATTGAGTCAGTTAAAAAAAAAAAAAAAGCAAAAGGATGCTTCTTTTTTTTTTTTTTTTGAGGGGGATAGTTGGAAATACCGTTGAGGGATGTTGTGGGATTGGAGTTTGTCCCAAATGGCTTTAATGCGATTAGGGTTTTCGGGATGATCTTCGCCATCAGGGGTGTGATGCCTGCACATCCTCTCATCGTACACTATCCCTACGCGAGGCCCGCTGCTCACGCTCACATCAGATTCCACTTCCCCCATGCTTTGCAGCTTCGTTTGCTGCGCTTTTTTTTCCCTCTATTCTTTCCGTTGTTTCCTCTCTGCTCACCCTCTAATCTCTGTATGTATCAGGAGGTATAGGAGTGAGAGAGAGAGAGAGAGAGAGAGAGGAGGAAGACGAGGAGTCCAAGTGTTCAGTCAATCTCGGATGCTTATCAAAGCTTCTTTTTTTTTTTCGTTGACCAATATTTGCTGTTTGAACAGTGGTGAGTATAATAAACCTTAAACGAAAGAAGAAAATCTATTACAAATGTAACTAAATCCAAGATACTGATCCCAGATCCTTGGAGAAGTATGGCTCTCACTAGGATGATTTTTAAATTTTAAGACAGAGATTTTACACTTTTCAGTGAGGATTTAAATTTTAAATTTACTTGGCGAGAAATTTTTATAGTCGTCACTCTTCCGTGAGACCAATTTTTCACCGGATATTTTTTGGGTTCCCATCGGTGAGGTTTGCCCCGATCAATCCGGATTCCACTCCAGTAGCACATATGGTAGACGAGTCTTCCAATGACGATTTTCTACACACACTATCTTCCACTAGATATTGAACCAAAAAGAAAATATTTTAAATTTTTTTATTATGTATCTGTTTCAGATTTTTTTACTTTCTTTTGTGAGCTGCCTATTTTTTTATGAGATTTTGAGGCTCTTTCCTAAACAGATAGAAAGAAAATTGTTTTGAAACAAAAAAAAAAAAGAAAAATGGTAAAAGAAACACTCATCTACCATAATTCGTAAATATAGTAATTTCCTGAATACTCTTCCACATTAGTCTTGTAGGATGAGGATCAATAGCATCCAGCAGTTCTGGCTAGGAAAAGTTAGGGGCTTTACAGCATTAATGAAGGACTCTCTACAGCATTACATTACCCTCTATATTCACAGTATAAGTGTAAGCCTATCAGCCTATGAGCACTATCCGAGTTAGATTTTTGTCTATTGAACCTGTATTTGTCTAGCTGCACAGTAGGGAAGGCATCTGCAACTGCAACGAAGACTGATAGTCGCACACAGAAGCTGCCACCATAGATTCATACTCCAAATCCGGAACCATATCAACTGGAGGGATTTCATGAACAGTAAGTCCCAAAGGCCCGCCCTCAAATTGATTTGCTAAATAGTTAGTACACATGTTTGCTTCTCTTGGGATGTAATAAATCTTGCAAACCCATTGGCGCTTGATTAGATGTAGGCAGCAGTTAATAAGATCTCTGCAAGGATGATTCAAGTCAGCGTCTTTCCTTAGACACTCCACCAGCACATGAGATTCAGACTCCACCAGAACTCTCCTGAATCCTCTGCTCCAAGCCAACAGCAACCCCTGAAACACTGCCCACAACTCTGTTGCCAAACCCATCTTTCTGGCGAGATTGAGAGTGTAACCCACAACCCAGTTCCCGGACGGGTCCCGGATGATTCCACCAGCACCAGCAACACCCACATCCCACTTTGACTTCCCAACCACATTCAGCTTGATCCAACCTGGTGGAGGAGGGCTCCAATACGCCAGTGAATAATTCATTTCGCTGGGTAGATAATCCAAATCATATTGTCTACACAGAAACTCGTGCAATGTAGTTTGGACCTCCATGGAGTGAGATCGGAGGGTGGCATCTTCATTTCCTGTCACCCTTTGAAGACCCGCATTATCCTCTTTAAGAAGTTTAATATTCCTCCCATCACTAGGATCAGTATTCCCCTCGGTTGTAGATATCATGTTTCCAGGTTTTTGCTTTGGCTTCTCTTCAGTTTGAGGCCCTGCAAATCCTGGTGCAATACCTTTTTCCTCCGTAGAACTAGAGGACTTCACTAGTGACGTTTCCAAGAGGACAGGAGAAGTTGAATCTTTTTTTACCCGCTGAGAAACCTTTGAAATTAACTGAGAGATGTTGCGTTGAGCATGGATAGCGGATTCAGTGTCCTGTTGATTTCTGGATTCAACTTCCTTGAGAACATATAATGGCTTGTTGTTTGACGTGTTATCCTCCTCAACAGTTTGCTTCTCATGCTTGGTATACCCCCTTTTGGAGTTTTCCTCTGTAATTATCACGTTTCCAGTCCCAACTTCAAGTCCTCCGACCATATCAATTTCCATATCAGCTACATGACTGCCATCCTGGCTGCTTTGACTTTTACCATCAGATTCTGAAGGAGCAACTACTGATGCGAGTTCCTCATGCAGAGTTTTTGCTTTCTTGGCAGAGTGGAATACTCCCCACAAGAAATGTTCTGTGCTTGTTCTTGCAATAACATCTGTGATTAGAAGTAGAAAAATGACATCTCCATATATGTACTGAAGTCTGAACCATGACCTAGTGACCTAAATATGTAGCGACTCATACAGTTACGTCACCAAGACAATACAAAGACATAAAACTTTGATACTTCAGATATGACCAGGGCCCTTTCCAATGATCTTATTTTAAGAAATTAAAGACACCTTCTCCAATGGAGTTGCTTACACTTTTTCATATTTTATACTGGGGCTCTTGTTCTATACTTGGAAAACATAACCACTTGAAGGGATTTTTTAGGAAACAGTCAAGTACTCTTAGCACTAATTGGTTTCATTTTAATCTTGTTGCTCTCTTTCAAGCCCTTTCTAAGCCTCAATGGTTCGAGAGGAAGCTTGTTAGATGTTTTCTCAACATTCAGTAAACCAAGAATAAAAACTGCAGGTCATTGTTTGCATATCAATCATGAATGTATCTTATCGTAGTCATTATGTGAATGCATTTGAATTACTCCATATCTCCTTGTATTTTTCATCAATGCAGCAATGCGCTCTAATAGTGTTTGCGCTTTTTAGTTTACTCTTTTTGCAATTGAATATCGAATCATAAACCTCTCACCCTGTGCATCAGCATGCATATGTTTGGATGTGAATATCAGCAACTCTACTCCATTAACATAACCTCTCATCATTGAGTTTTGGATTTCCATGAGTTCAGTCAGGCTGGTAGAGTTCGATCTGGATCCAAAGATATATGGAAAACATATGATGAAAACCATAATATACATCCGGAAAACATGTAGTTTCAAAGCACCAGAGGACTACCTGCCGACATTAGAAGAAGGGAAAAAGTACAATGCAACGTCAAGAAAATCTGGCAAGTCATTCCCAAACAAATCTACCCAGGTATTGGATCTTGGAAGCAGCTCAAGCTGAAGCACTGTTGGTATCGTCTTTGAAGATTGATAGGCTTTACGGTGTACTCTGGATGCAGGCTGAGCTTGGAAGCCATCATAAAGGTTTACTTCTGGGACAGCATTAAGTATATTGAAGCCTCCCCTTAAGAAAAGAGAATAAAGAGAACAATAAATCAATAAAACTAAGGTAATGACTAAACATACAAAGTTAGCTTACCATTAAAAAAAAAACATACAAACTTAGCAGTGAAAATGACAGAGGTCGCATACTTCCATGTAGCTTCAAGAGCAGGGAGATGGGGAAGATACAGCCTTATTTTAGGCAGAATATTCAATGGATCACCCTCTTCCAGATGAAAGTTCTTGGGTTCAGCAAAAGTGTAAAACTTATCAACTGAAAAGAAAGAAAGAATAATTAAAAGAAATGAAAATTTTGGTAATCGAAGTTTTGATCAAAGTAATTTCTGTAATTTCTGCTGATATCATCATTTTATTGTGTTTGTTATTTGATCAATTAATCAGTAGTAAGAGTAGACAAATTTCAATTAGCTGACTGTTGAAAACTTAAAAAGGCCAAGAACGAATAAAATCTCTGATTCAATTCTCACCTTAAACATGTCATCTATGTCGAGAAAAAACTGAAATAGGCTTTACCTGAACGGTGAAAACGGGGAGAACACTCAGATAGTGGAGGTGCATATGATTCTTTAGGTACAATCTTCTTTACATTCATTTCCACGTTTCTAACTTCTTTAGCTGCATTTGTCCTTTCTTCTGGAACAACTGAATAGAAGTATAATGCATCCATTAGAACAAGTAGGGAATTCCCAAAAGACTGAAGCACAATAGCTTCTGTATGCATTACGGTTCTCAAGAGCTAATCTATAGGTGGCATTATACTATCATAGTTTCGAACATCAAACAAGAAAAATAGCTGCAATGAGATCTTCTGTTTCACTTTAGTTTCTGACCTTCTCTTCTACTTTTCTCTTTTTAAAAAAGAATCTAGACAAGAAGCGTCCTTGTAAAATTTTGGGCATATATAAACAACCAAGAAGAAAAGAGATCCAGGAACTGGCCATTGAATGGGCTTTAGGAAGTGGCTCTGAATGAAGAGACCTTTACAAGAGATGAATTGTTATAAATCAAAAGACAAATTGCCATTGCAATAAATGAAAGACATAGAGCAGCATCAGACAGAATCTGACAGAGACAACAAGATGGGTGCAAAGGATTTTGACAAAGGGAAATGTGAGGCACAAGCAAGAGTTCAATAATCATATTAGAGTTCTATGCCAGAAAAAGCTTATATTTATTTCACCTTTTGATTGCTTTGCTGCCTGTTGTCTAGTTGGTGACGTGATTTGCATTCTCCTATCCCGTTCACTAGGCTTCGTAAGAGCAGCAACTACTGTACTTGGCCAAGTTTTCTTCCTGGGAGGTGAGAACATTGTAGGTGAAGAACAAGATCCCCGAATGAAATGTTTCTTTGGAGATTCCGTTTTTATGGCCCCTGATGTTAGTTTAACAACCTCTTCAGCTGGAAGAAACCTCACTTTGCCGGTTCTTACAGCCTTTAACTTTTGAGAATGTCTACCCTTTAAGTTTCCACAATCTCGTGTTGAGCATCCCTGCTTTCTCACATCATGCCTAACACCAGAAGAACACTGAAACTGTTCATTACCATCAGCTACCGGCAATTCTTTATCTTGGCTGGAAACACATGCTTCACAAACCCAATCATCTGGAAACTCCAGGGTATTAACCCTCATGCAATAACTGCGGCAAAATATGGTCATAATCAATTGAAAATGTTAGACATAAATTCTTAAAAACATAGAGAAAGAAGATCATCTTACAGATGCTCATGAGCATTTCCACATTTGGAGCAAGTAGCAAGGTTCTCTTCGTATCC
Source organism: Turnera subulata (assembly GCA_028386065.3). Lineage (NCBI taxonomy): Eukaryota > Viridiplantae > Streptophyta > Magnoliopsida > Malpighiales > Passifloraceae > Turnera > Turnera subulata. The sequence goes on from JAKUCV010007275.1 coordinate 47,041, forward strand.
AACGTCACCACAGATATTGCAAACATCGTCCTAATGCATGAAAAAACCTCGCATCAGAAACATCATGTCTACATCATTAAACAGAAACAACTCAAATTTTTGCTTGAACCACAACTAAAACATTGAAATCTCCACTAAGCAAAGAACTGTTTCCTTTGTTTTGCTGTAAAACAGAGTCAATTACACTTGATAAGCTGAAGGATACGTATATAGTCGGCCCAATGAGAAAAATAGCCATCTATTGGAACAACAACAGCATCAGTAATATAGAAAAGGAAACCGAATTTCTAATCAGCTTAACGAATCTAGTTCTGAAACTAACTAAACATCAGCATGCCCTTACCATATCTTCAAAGCTTAATCCTAGACAGGCAAACAAATTGCATGACATAGAAAGTCATATGTTCCTGGGCCCTGATCTAAGAGACAATTTGGAATATGAAGGTGAATTTACATAGTTTTCCCGAACCAACTGTAACGGACTTTTCCTGCATATAGAGACACTAATTTCTAACTGTGATCTGATTACGGTTTGTCTCCCGGATTTATCCACAGTAATGAAACTGGTAGCGGGCAGATACTCATTTTTTCCTCAAACGAAACAGCTTCCACTGATCACTACCCGCATATTCAGAAATCAAAAACTACTCAACCAAAAGCTTGCAAACGAAGCTCTCAAACCACTGTGACCCACGAACGAAACGAAAAAGGAAATAAACTGAACGAAATATCAGTAAAAGTTGAATTTCTTTCCCATTTTATAGATGCAAAAGCCTGCATTTTTCCTTGACTTTAAGACAACCTAGAAAGTAAGCATAGATTTTCGTCGACTTTCCATAGTGTGATACATGGAAAGTTCGCATTTTTATTGTAGAACGCGAACCCTCCCCCTTAAAACATCCACCAAAACAACGCTACTTTACAGGCAACAAGATCATAGCCAAAAAAAAAAAAAAGAAAAGGAGTGATCATCAGTGTCTATACTGAAAGTACTACTGTAAAACGAAAAAAAATATTAAAAATGAGCTAAATGGAACAACGATACTAGCTATGAAGCACAAGTGTAAAAAGGGCACTAAAGAGACAAAAAGAGAGAGATTTACAAGGTGGGTTTCCATTTTAATGGAGGGTGGGCTCTCTTTGCTGCTGGTGTGGACAATGGAGAAACCCCACTTGGAAGTTGACAGAGAGAGACGAACACGCACACAAGGAAAGTGTAGGATGTGAGTGTAATGGCGGTGGTTGGTTAATTATTAGTAGCGAGTTTGTTAATAAAAAAGGGAGGGAGATTAAGCTGGCGGGTTAATATTCTTAATCAATTAGGGGAGAAGAATAGAGTGTGTGTGTTCTTATTTGGTTTCCATGAGGACTTTGACCGTGATGTGTTTGTGTTGGGTTTATTTTGTGGCGTGGAAGAAGGAAAGTACTATAAGCATGAGTGACAGAGAATATATTCCCCGAAAATATATTATTGACTACTGACGGTTAGTCTAACTGCTCTCATCACCGTTTAGAAAATGCTGCTATCAGCTTCTTCTCCTTAATTTTTTATATGAATACCAGTAATAGCTTAATGTGAAAACCAAACGTGCGTGACTTTTTTTTTTTTTGATTAAAACGAAAAGTTTCATGATTAATTTTGGACATGCTGGATCATGTTTACTGCATTTTTTCCCTTCATTTTGGTTAAATTTTGCATGATTAATATCACAAGGTCACTAATTGTTTCATCATGAAAAAAGTAATCGTCCAGTACTTGGACAGCCAAGTTTTTTTGAATTTCTACTTTCTTGCCTGTTCATGCAATCAGAGCTCATACGTCTAGAGATTGGGTTGTCAAGCTTTCTATCCATGTGACAGTACTTTGGTTGGCTTGGCCAATTGTGATTGCCCCACTTCCAGCCTCCCCACGAATTTGATGTCCTCCCTTGACATTTTTGTTTTATTTCTTGTTTGAATAATTGCACGACTGTTGTTTTTCTTCTTCAATACGGGTTGCAGCAGCGAAAGAATGAATGGGCCAACCCACTTTTCATTTGTCTTTTTTATTATACTGGACCAAGTTCTTGTCAGGAATTCCAGAAATGACCACCGGTACCTGCACTATGAGGTAAGAAAAAGTTTCTATTATTGCAATTCTTGTCATATCATTTGCGCCTTGAACTCTTGGTCCTGCAATTTCTCAACTAACTCGGAAAATTAATAATTCATTTGGAGGTATTTGATTTCCCAAATTTCAAATCAACAAAGAGTAAAAGCCAGCCAGCACATCTCAGTTATTCACCGTGCAAAACAGAAGTAGGTTTTGCTCTTCGTTTTTTTCACAGACAGGAGTGGATGAATTTGATACGCATTACTGGGATAAAGGGTTCTAAAAGTCCTATTATTCTTAGATATTTTTCAATCGAGTCCTATAACTTTTTTTTTGATTAATCAAGTCTTATTATTTTGAGTTGTTTATCAAAGAAGTCTTAGGCACCATTTTCCATCCAATTTTGCTGAGTTGGCCGTTATCCTATTACGTGGCATGTACACATCACATGGTGACATGTCTAAAGTCTACGTCATTAGGATTTGATTAACCAAATCAATAAATTATAGGACTTGAATGATAAAATTTTGAAATTATAGGACTTAATTATAAATTATTTATAAATTACAAGAATATTTTAAATTCAAAAATCTTAAACTCCTAAATATTAAAACTTTAAAGCTTAAATTCATAAATTTTTTAATCTTAAAGTGTTAACCTTAAAACTTAAAATTTTATGGTATTAAAATTATAAATTTAAAATCATAAATCCTAAAATCTAAAGCACTAAACTTTAAAATCCTATCTCATTAAACTTAAAAATCTAAATCATAAAATCTAAATTATAAAATCTTAATCCCTACCTTAACATTAGAAATAGGGTTACGTACCAATCATGAACAATCTAAAATCTCAATTCCTTATTTTAAATAATAATTAATTTATTTGGCATGAACCATCTGAAATTATATTTTAAGATTTGATTTTTGAGTTTAATATTTAAAGTTAGGGTTCTAGGTCATTATAATATATGATTTAAGAATTAGAATTTTAAGGTTTATGATTTTGAGGTTTAGGACTTTGGGATTTAAGATTTTATAATTTAGAGATTTAAGATTCTAGGAGTTACACTTTTTAAGTGGATATAAAGTCTTTGAAAATTTAGGATTTTAACATTTTAAATGTAGAATTTAAGATTTAGAATGTTAGTGTTTAAGATTTTAGTATTATTTTAGAGTTTAAAATTTTAAAATTTGAAATCTATTACTTTAAGATTTTGTGATAAAATTTATAATTAAGAATTTTAAAATTTTAGGGCTTAATATCTTTAAAAGTCCTACAATTTATAAAAAAATTCTTAATTGAGTCCTATAATTTTTTTATTTGATCAATCAAGTCCTAATGACGTGGACATTCGAACACATCAGCTCTGTGCCATATCATAGGATAACGGCCAACTCATCAAAATTTGACGATAGGACTTATTTGATAAACGGTTCGAAATAATAGGACTTGATTAATCAAAAAAAGAATTATAGGTCTCGATTGAAAAATGACTAAAAATAATAGGACAGAATCCTTTATCCCGCATTACTGTTTTGGGAAACTGCATTCCCTGTCAAAAGCAGCTGGACTTTTTGCACCGAAGGGGAGACTACTTGACCTGCTTAACACAGCGCACTACCCAACTCTCCACAATTTTCCGTTTTGGGCGACCCTAGTCCGTAGTAGTACAAAAAAGGAATCAATGACCCAAAGCGTGAGTGTGGTCCCAACATCCACATTTATTAAAGAATCCCAAGGCCCGAGCCCACTTCCCTTTCCTTCTTGACCAAGAATTTGACATCAAATTATGGTCAAATCCTAAGTTTGACCACAATTGGACCTTGAAATGTGACTCTCAAAGCGGTTCAACCCCACACGCATTAGGATTTTATAGTATTACTGTTCTCTCTACTTACAACTGATACTGTTGCAAAATTTAATAATGTACATCAAGGGATGGTTTTAGCGTGGTTAAACAGGATTTCCATGATTGAAGGTGTAAAATCTATTCCCGGCCTTTGCTATCATCTTAGCGGCTGTAGAGTTCTCTTAAGATCAGTTAAGCGAAATGAAACAATGGATAATGGCTACGCAAAAGAAATTGCAGCTTTCTGATTCCTATATATCAAAAAAGGTTATCCACGGGAGAGGTAGCTTAACCCTTTCACAGCTTTGTGGATCTCTACATTCATGAGGATAGAACTTTTGTGGTGAGATTTTGAGAAACATCAATATACACATGTAATGGAGAATCAAGAAGAAAGTTTGAATATCATCGAGGAGAATAATTATGGGCAATCTTTCCAGGAAATCCAGGAGGACCATCAAGATGGTTGAACTGCTCCACCTTCACTTTGCAGCCAAGCTTTTCGGCCTTTATGTTTCGCTCTTGAGCTGTCACGCGAGGCTTCATAGGGCGATAAACTCCCCATAAGAAAGGTCCAAGTCCTAACAGACATTTCACAAAAAATCAACTTCATGTCAAACAATAAGCATAAACAAAGAAATATATATGTACACATTCTGTGTTTTTGACAAGAAAACAAGACTTTCATGGCTGCAAAAGACCATGTGCAGGAGGGGGGTCCTTAATGCATACAAAACAAGCGTCAAAAACACCTAATAAAAACACAGCACGGGAAAAGTATACTTTAAAACAAGTTGATTGCAGCAAGAAAGAGCAAAATAGGAGTCCTCGAGTGAAGCTGTCCAATTCTGAGGGGAATATTAGCGTTTCTAAGTAATATTTGCTCTCCAAATGTCTGCAGAAAATGGACACAAACAATGCTGTGTCTCTCGCACCTTCCTTCTGTGCACTCAACAAGCAAGACGCATCACTGATGACACCTTAGCAGCCCAATCTAGTTCTGCTTTGCAATCTATCTTATCTAGCTAGCTATACAGATAAGTTTATAATAACCTAACTCTAAAGCAATTTAAACCTATCTTATCAAGGCTGGTTGGTCCCAATATCATCCCAAGTGCTTGATAAAGAGGAGAGACTACTTTTGGACAGCTAAAAAGCAAAATCGCTACTGGGAAAAAAAAATAAAGAAAAAGTAGCTTGAGCTTAAACTCCAAGAAGAACTATCTTCATTAAGATGTACTCTTCACCGTTACCTTATCTATGGCTCAAGTTGTAAACAACGCAGTATACACTTACATAGTCACATATTAGAGCAATTAGATATACACGTGATCTCTTACGAAATTCTAGCTGCTCACCCAGGTTATCTTCACGGAGCCATTTAGAAGGAAAAACCAACAATTCCACACCAGCAAACTGACTCCTCAGAGCCAACTCTTGCGTCTCCATCTCCAGCTGGAGTTTGAAGTACCGTTCAGACCTACAACAGTAAAAAGTTTTGTAAATCATGCACCAAATGAATCTTAAAGGGAAGACACAAAGGAATGCAAGTAAGATTCCATGATATACCTTTCAAGATTGCCAGGGAAAAAATACAGTGCTATAGAGTCTGAACAAGGATAATCATTTCGAAAAATCTCCAAGCAAAATTTGGAAGAAACCATAGTAAACGCCAAAACTGGAGGAAGCTGTTTTGAAAATTCATAAGCTTTCTTGTGAATTACATGCGGAAATTGAGCCCGAAAACCAGGATAGAATTCTTTGTGAGAAGCTGAACGGTAGATCTCTATGGTTCCACTGAAATATAAAGGAACTATCGTCAGAGAAGAATAAGCTCAGTGAAAAAAAAATAATAAAAGAAGCATAAGAAATTATTGAGATAAAATAGAATATAAATATGTCAAGCTGATAAAGTTGTGAAACAAAACCCAAAAACAAGGATAAATGTTAAAGACCTACATCCCCCAAGCAAATCACAACCGAAACGGGAAAAAATTTCTGAAACAACCACATAAGTTTCTGTCTTGAATGAAAAAGATACTCAAGAAGTTCACAATGGAGGGACAAAAGAACCCACAATAAAGCCATGAAATCGTTAGTTCCACTCCACATCAATCTCTTATGTAATCCAAAACATTAGGGGCTCAAGACTGGGCAGTTTGATATCTTAATATGATCTTATAGAGAAACATTACAAAGCACTGCGAAAGATGGTAAATATGACAGTTACTGGCCAGTGGTTCCCACTGTAGTAGCCTGACTAAACAAAGCACAACTTTTAGACCTTCAAATACTTCTAACAAATATACAAGTCTTATCACACAATTTATTTCTCTTACAGAAAAACTGAAATGTCCTGGTTACAGAGGAAAGCTCTACGAGGCATCGTCACCCTATCAATTTCCAGACCAGCCATTCACTTTCCTTTAAACACCATATATTAAATAATGACTTGATAGAGTGGTTTAAACAGGTATATGAAATCAAGAAACAGTAAGCCACTCACTGCCAACACCAAATAGATTCTGGAGCAGGGTAATTTGGTATGCCTTTCTCTGTTCTGCACAAGGTATTCGGCAATCTGTTCTTTTCTGCACACACCCTCTTGCAATTAACAACATTATCCAGGTTGACGCCTAAACAAGCAAATTCTTACCTCACAATGATTATGACAATAGCAACCAGTAGACTCAAGTGATTTTTCAAGGGACAGCACAAAATTCCACTGAAGTAAGTCAAATTGAAACTATGCAAAAGAAAATTCCTTGCCTGAGCCAATAAAGGGTAAAGCATCCTTTGATGCTGAAAGCGCAACAGTAGTAGTCATTTCAGATATTGAAGTTTTAACTCTTTTAACAGAAGTTGAGTTGTCTGTTAGCTCTTCCTTCAAAACATGCATCCTAGGCTTCTCCGTAGGTGTGCTGAATGTATCAACTCTTTTAGCAGGACTCAGGGTTGCAAATAGCTCTGCCTTACAATCAAATGCTCTTTTCTGCTTGCCCTTCTCTACTGTTATGGTTTCAGCAGGTGTTGAGGTGCCTAGTGGTTCTTCTTTCAAAAAAGGCTTATCAAAATGTGCAAGAGGAGATTTTTCATCTGAAATACAAATCAAGAAACAACCAAAATCCAACTAACAGTTCAGGTATCTAATAATAAAACAAAATGCATGACATAGAATCCAACAAGAACCAATAAGCCAACTAATCCCAGAATAGGCCTTGAAGACATGACCAACTTTAAACGCTGCCTAAATCAACCATTTCCATTGCCTGCACTTCAACAAATATACTCCTTTTCAATTCCCTAATAAACAATCGTTCCAAATAAACCAAAAGGGAGCCGGGTTGTTCTCACCTTTTATTTGGCATGTCAGTTGCCGAGTGGCGGAAACACATTCTCGATCCTTTGATAGCTCCGAAAGAGTAGAAAGAGGAGTTCTGAATCCAGTATCTAGAGCACTTTTGTCTCCTGAAGACAGCAAACCAGCTTCTTCACAAGATCTCAACTTCACAATCCCAGTTTCCTTGTCAACAACCACAAACTTCCCCCAATCCTGGCCTTGCAAGTGTTGTCTGTGGACTTTCTCCGAGCTGTAACGCACCAGGGCATTAGCCAAGTGTGTAAACTTTTCACATTCCTCGCACACCCACATATCCGGCATGGCAAAGACAATCTTTCGAAAGCAATACCTGAAGACGAAGAAACCCATCAAACAATATGGGTTACAGAGTAATATTCGCAAGCAATTCAGCAAGGGAATCCACAATGGCCAAAAACAAAACAGAGAACAGAACACAAATCACTTACAGATGTTCCCTAGAAGTTTTGCACTCGTGACAAGTCGCAATCTTTTCAGCAAAACCCACGCTTCCACAAATATCACACGGCCCTTCCTCCTAATACAACAGTGAACAAAATAATGCGTTAAAAAAGGTAGCCGAAAATGAAAAATAATAAACAGGAAAGGAAGTTAGGAAGGAAAAAGATTAAAGAAAAAAGGCGTATCATTTTTAAAATATGGTAAAGTGATGATTGCTTGGGGTTAGGGGTTTTTACGTTTAGGGTATCCACTGCATCTTCCATATTTAATGATATCAAGTAAGACAGCGCCGGCGCCGGCGACGGATAAAGTAAGGATGTGATATAAAAAAAAATATACTGAATTTAAGGAATAGTTTAACTGTTCTTCTTCCTTGTGTGGTCTTTTGAGTTTGGTGTTTTTCTTCTGTCTTAGTGACAGAGAGCGGAGGAGGAGGGGTTTTGTGTGTTTTTTGAACACGAGAGAAAAGGCAAAGGTCAGGTAAGCAAAACTGAGGGAGCGAACGTGCATTTCTTGTCTTGTAGAGTAAGTAAAAAAGGGAACGAAAGGTATGAGCCAATGATCACGCCACACGTGTACTCGGAGCGGCAGACGACTAATTTGTGCTTTTTTATGACAGATGGAAACGCCGTTTGTTTTTGGAACAACACGTGTCTGGGAGGGGCTACCTAACAACGATGGCTAATTAAGTAAGTAGCCCACGTGGAGAGATTTATTAATTTTGCCGGACCAATTAAGAAAAAGAATGGAACAACGAAAAACCTATGACTGCACAGGAACCAAGACGAATATTGGACTTAGATTAGTGTTTCTTTCTTTTCTCCTTCACGCCCACAAATGTTTGGGCACCAGATAACTAGCGGTGAGATACTACTCCATGTTTAATAAATTTCTATCTTGGTCAGATGCATTGAGAGACGAGATGATGGCTAATTTAACAATAGTGGGGTGGAGTAACTAAACTAAGCCCAACCATAATTTACTATTTACCGAACTAAATAACGATTTCCGATCCCCTCTTTTATTTTTCTATGTATATCAAAAATATTGTCAAACTAGAGGATTGAGACTTTTCAGTCCCATCCATTTTAACCAACTGGCATTATTTTATATTTTGAATAAGATTTACAGTTCAATTTGGACAATAACTTATGTAACGAGAAACGAAAGCAGATGTTCAGATACAACAGATTTTATAATCAACGCACCTCAGGCTCAGGGGCTCGAATGAAAGCTCTGCCCAATCCTTAAGCAACTTCAACTTCGTTGTGCATAAAGATGACAACAACAATGAATCCCAATATAGTTTTGCATGTTTTGTCAGACCAAGCTAGTTCCACAAAAAACAACCAGCCAGTCGACAAATTCAGTCACTACAACATTGATGCAGGAGTTTCGGTGAGAATGCTGGAATTATCCAACATTCTGTTGCCCTCTCTTTCTAAGTCGCATGGTCTGTGTGGTCTAAGATCAGGTCAAGCTGGTCGCTTTTCCAGCACACTTAAATGACAAGCAGCCTTAACAAATGAGGCCTGGAGAAAGTCAAGAACCTGAATTTTTTGTTATCACAAGAAAGAAAGGATTAGCAGCAATTATATAAGGAGAAGATTTAGGAAATAGGGTTGTATCAAGAGCTTTCATATCTCAGTTATCAAAAGTGAGCCTCTGTTTCCTTGTCTCTAAACAGCATAGCCAGTTGAAGGCCATTAAAAATCCAGTTATAAGTAATTTCCATAGCTTTTGACTTAAACCAGTTTCCATAAACGTCAAGACTCAAGACCCATTAATTGTTCATATCAACCGCCAGATGCAGAGGAGAGGGAAACATTAGGAATTCTAAGTAAGTTCTGGACATTACTTCCCAATATTGTAGAGCAGATCCTCTATTGCTGAATACCAAATGACTTTACATAATAATAAAAAAACGAATACACAATATGACTTGCCCAGAAAGTGGCAAAACAACTAATAGTGTTAATAGTTCTTTAATGTAAATGAATTACCAAATGCATACCAGATATAACAAAACCAACCAAATACCTGATCACTTTTCAATGAGACATCCACCAAATTCAGGGATAACTTTTCACCGCTTGCCTCCAGTGCAGCTGTACTAACAAAGTTCCCCGGGAAGGCCAGAAGCACTTTCAAGCTCACCGGACCTTTTAATTTCCACCACTGAATGTTCTCCCACTGTAGTTCCAATACCAAAAGCTTCTGCATGGGCTTCACATGTGGAAGGCCGAGAGGCTGCATGCTCCTTTCCAACCATGCGAAATACTCCCCACAAAAAGGGTATCCAATTCAATTCTACAATCACATTGATAAGTACCAATTTTACTGTCAAATAAATATAATAACATCCTGAGATCTAATAGGAAACTAGTTACATTAGGCATTCCTAGTCTCACAATGTGCTCCAATTGTAGCTGTTAGAAGCGTCATCAATGATATATATGCAATGATACAAATGCTTAATTGATTGCATCTCTGGTTCAAACTTTGAGCTGAACCTATGGACTGCAGCATGAACTGATGCATCACATTCTAAACACTACTCAAGACAAACAAATTTATTTTTCTGAAAAGGCAAAAATATCAGGAGTCACAAAAATTAACTCTTCAACAATGAAATGTAGCTAAAATTACTGCTCACCCTCAGCATAATGTAGACGCTTCGATGTAAATACAAGTAACTCAACACCATTCATGCAACTCCTCATTGCAAGATCTTCTTTCTCCATCATCTCCAAAAGGTAAGAATATTTGTCTAACGACCTGTAGCATGCACATTATTGGCCTGGTAAGATTCATCAGTTTCAACATGAAATTTCGAATAAGAGCATAGGAAAAGAACACACTTCGACAAACCTTTCAAATCTACCGGGGAAGAAATAGAGTGAGATATGGTGACCGAAAGCAAGATTACTTTGAAATAAGTCAGGCCAAACATTGCAACGGGGGCAAAACTTAAATGGAAGAATTGATGGCATTTGCTTGGAAAATTGATATACTCTACTATCCAAAATGAAAGGACGGTGTGGAGAATGAGCCCGGAAACCCCCAAAGAATCTACCAATGGATGCTATATCGAGAATTTCAAAGCTTCCACTGCATAAGTAAGGAAAAGGAAAGGAAACAGAAAGAATAAAGGTAAATGAAGACAATATTATCAAGCAATAAGAAGACAACATATTTTGCTAACAATAATGGACATGAAAGTGATGGACACCTGCCAAACAAAAGAAACTGAAAGCGAAAAACAACAACTTATAGTCACAAGGACTCTTTTATAACAAGCGAAGCAACTGATGTAAACTCAAACTCAAGCAATGCGATTAACATGCCAAAGGGGACACTATTTTATATCAATCGAAGTAATTAACCAGATTCTTCCCGTATGGGGATTATCCTATCAGTTTTGATGATCCACAAACCATCTTAATCAGGAAAATCACAACCTCACAGAAATAACCACCAGTACTATTCACAAGCCAGTGACTATTAGCCTATCATTTCAATATGAGATCTAGCTAATCCAAATCATTATCTGATCAAATCCTTATGCATCCATCTTGAAGTGGACCATTTCAATTTGGAATCACGTAAAAATTATGAATTAGATCCCGACTACAAATTACTACCCTTAGATCCAATTTCGTTCACCGCCAGACTTATCCACTTGCATTTCTGATGGTCCTCATGATTCACTATACTATAGCACCAAGACAATTGTAAGATGTGCAACAACAAAGAAATAGATTACTCACTTCCACATGGCTTCACGTTTTGGAAGATTCGAGGGGAATTTCTCAAAATGAAGCATATTGTACAATATAAGCCGTTTTTCGATGCAAAAAGTTTTGAATCTCTCGTTATTGGAATTCTTAGCACCTGAATAAATACATATCTAGAGTTAGTGCACCAAAAGACAAACAAATAACATTTTTGGTAACAGCATTGCAGACAAAGGAAAGTTTAAACGTGTAATGAAAAGTATGAATTATCAAATCTCATATTCACTGGATAACAAAATTTATTAGTGTACGACATAGAATAAGTAACAACACAAACCTCCTTATTGAGATGGAAGTTTCTATCGAGTATTTATGACCTCTACAAGACCAATGCTAATTGTTCAAACATAATGAGCCTCAACTAAATAAATACAATGAATTAGCAAATCCACTCGATTTTACCAACTCAACAAAGCAATCTATGAATTGGTAGCTCAGCAAGCCCTCGCTTAACGTTCAATTAAAGCACTATGTATCATCCTCTTGCACGTTGCTATGCACTTTCGCAAAGTAACTGCCTTCCAGCCATGCCAGTATAAGCCACCGCTCAAACACCAAAAACGATCCCAACCTTGAATGGTTCAGATAAGAATGCAACCATCGTCACCAGGCCGACCTCTGACAAGCCACAAGGCACATGCCACGATAGCAAGGACTACATTGATCTTAAAAGACTGTTCAGCACAAGGTTGTTAATGTATTAAGCAACGGGAGACAGAACCGATAATCATTGTGATGCCCTGACAAAAAGGGAAGCCATATTCTGAAATTTTCAAGGTTTGTGAACTGTGCAAAGAATTTGCCATCCTTCTCATCAAAAAATTCCATCACCGAAGACGAGAAAAGAGTCCTGGATGCGATTTCTATATCTTTTCATTCCTTTTATATGCTGCAAGCAAGATCGTAAATCACATTATTTACTCGGCTCGGTAAAAGAAGGGGAATCATGTAAGGAAGAATGAACATGAGAGAATAAAACCTTTTCAGGATAGGATATTCTATGAACCTCTTGAATCCCCTAGAAAGGACTTTCTATTTTTGATACTAGAAGATTATCCCCGCCATCGCAGAACTAATCTCTCTCCGGCTTCGGTCGATACAAGTTAAGGCGAGCACCCTACCAACTGCGCAAGCTCCATACCATTCCCAAGCTTCTTCGAACCCTGGTTGATGCGTAGAAAAGACTTTCTATTTTTGATACACGAAGATTATCCCCACCGTCGCGAAACTAATCTCCCCGGCTTTGATCGATACCAATTAAGGTGGGCACCCCACCAACTACGTAAGATTCATACCATTCCAAAGTTTTGAAAGTTTCAAACCCCGGTTGATGCCTAGGGACCCCAGACCTTTGGCATTGTGACCAACCCTAGTTGGTACTCAGAAAGGATTTTTGCCAATTATTTTCCCAATAAATGGCTTTAGATTGTGAAGTAGCTTCTTTAGTTTCTCTGTTTAATGGTACTTCATTGACAAAGCTCCATACCATTCCCAAGCTTCTTCGACCCCTGGTTGATGCGTAGAAAAGACTTTCTATTTTTGATACACGAAGATTATCCCCGCCGTCACGAAACTAATCTCCCCGGCTTTGATCGATACCAATTAAGGTGGGCACCCCACCAACTGCGTAAGATTCATACCATTCACAAGTTTTGAAAGTTTCGAACCCCGGCTGATGCCTAAGGGACCCCAGACCTTTGGCATTGTGGCCAACCCTAGTTGCTACTCAGAAAGGATTTTTGCCAATTATTTTCCCAATAAATGGCTTTAGATTGTGAAGCAGCTTCTTTAGTTTCTCTGTTTAATGGTACTTCATTGATAAACTAACTTTGGTCCCAAGAACAAGAGCTCCTTCTTGTCTACAATTCTATATGATTAGTGGTTCTAAGTTTTACCAAAGTGGCTGGATGCATTGTTATTCCAGGCTCTTCCAAATCGCTGCCGATTTAAGGAAAACAGAACAAAAGGAGAGACACCAAACCTAGTACTTTGCAAGGAAGAAAGAAGTCAAGGCATGGGGACAAAGAAGACAGGAAAAGGAGATATTTTGAAGCTGCTGAAGACATAACAGCCAGATAGCTCATGCAGTAGCTTGAAGTTTAGGGGTCACAGAACAAGCTATGCATAGGCATCAGGCTTAATTCAGGATGACCAATCACTAACACATCAGAAGAATGGAGTTTCCTAAAGAAAACTAAGGAAAGTCCAATAGAAGATGGACAGTAAAGTCAAAAAAAGCACAGATAAATTACTAAGAGCAACTTGTTAATTTACAAAATTCATAATATGGTCAAATAATTTATCTCGCAATCTACAATTCGGTTAAAAAGAACAATTTAATTAGCCGGAAACCAGCGTTGACTTGTCAAATTGTGAAGGAGTGCAGCCCAAAAGCCAGCAAAACTTCTTAACAAAGTTTTGCTCAAAGCTCATGCACAAACCAACCGGATGACAACCTGCTTAACTATTTGACATAATAGCTATCTTAATTAACTAGGCACAAATCTGTAGTTCAGAATATTGCACCAAAGGGAAGTTTATAATGCCATAAATATTTCTTAAAAATTAATCTATATATAGCCTGAATGATCAAAAAGCAAATTACTGTGCTGCTAATTTTGATAGAAGTAAATCCATTGTACGGTCGAAAAGGTATTAACTATGATAATTTAACTGCAATAAATATGATGCAGCCGAACTAAGTGTTCATGCATCAGGACTGAAGGATTCCTTGCCTGAAAGCTTCTTCCTTGAACGTCTAGGCGGGAGTGGAGGTTTTGGTGGTAAAGTAGCTTCACTGGCTGTGTTACCTCTAACTGAACGCCGGCGGGAGGGTGGTGGCGTTGTGAAGAAAGATGAAACAGATGACTGCCCTCCCACCTTACTCAGGTCCACATGTTTCTCAAAAAGGTAAAATGGAGACGGGAGAGCATGAGTAGTTTGCTCTCTCCAGTCTCCCGAATACTTTGCAAAAGGATAAGGTTTTCCTGTAGATGAAGATGCACACAATGCATGTCTCTCATTGGTTGCAAATTTTTCCTTCATTTCTGAAGATTCGGCATCACTAGCTTGAACCGATCCTCCCTTACCCGAAACGTTCTTGTTGTCATCATGGATGGCTGCCTTTATGGTGCCAGATTCTGTAGTAGAAAGCGATCCCCTCTCAAGAATTGGTTCTTGAGATGCCACCTGACTGCTATAAAATCAAATTCATGGATCATCATACTGTTATAATACATCTTCAAAACGCAGGGAGACAAGAGAATCCAACAAACTTGGCAATAAAATATACAGCTAAAAATGGAAAACCACTAGCACTAGTTTTTCACAAAAGTAATATACTGAAATCGAGGAGGAAATGTTCACCATTCCGTTCATCTAGAACAACAGAGCACATTTCCCTATACTCCACCATTCTGCCGGTGAGCAAGCATACGTGATAGAGAATCATTATATGGTAATAAATTTATCAAACATGAACGGAAAGCGCAGACAAAAATAGATCAAAACTTACAAACACATACAACACTAAAACTGACTACCGCAGGAAGAATTCTGAATGTCGCAAGAAACTACCGAGAACACGTGAACAATAAAGCAAATTTAAAAGGAAAAAAAAACATACTTTTCAAAAAATTATGAAACTTAATAAACAAATGAAAACAAAAACAGTAAATTACATGGAGCGAGGAGAGGAGTACTTGTTTGTTTCACCAGCAGCTGCAGCACGGCAGTTACGGCAAGTTTTGGTGGCATTGTCATCTTCAGATCGAAATACGCCACAGACAGTGCAAGCAATTGGGGTAACCTGTTAAATACACCACAAAAACAACACAACGATGCGTAATTGTGACAGAGAATTAGCCATGAAAACAGCAACGTATTGCTCGAGTTTCCAAACATGAAACAGTCCTTTGACAACTCTGGAAACTAGTCAGATTACGCATCCAGTAAATGCATGCAGTAAACGGAAATTTAATAACACAAAGCAACTGGGCAGATTTTGTTTTTTAGGGGTTTTTTTCTTCCCTTTCTTTAACTCGCTTATGTGCCCGTTATTGTTGATGTGGTGTCGTTTGATCAAATCGGGAATGGGAATCGGTGAAAGATTATTGGCGCGAACCAAGGAGGATCTGGGCTGGACCAGTTGTATCCTAATTATTGGGCTGGGCTAAGCTGTGTGGATATTGGACCGTCTTTTTCTTTTTGGGGTGTTAACTTACAGTTTCTCTTCTTTCTTTTGTTTTTTTTTTCTTACTAAATTTCTCTTCATTTTTTTTAGAATAACTATAATTTCTCTTTGAATGGGATATTTTTCATAACTAAGCAAATCCTTTTGTTTTTGTTTCATGTGGTTTCAATTGTACTCCTATATACCATGGAAAATTCTATGGTGCTCACTGTTTTAAAATGAGAAAAATAAGGAAAACTATTCTCCTAATAATGAAAGAGGAACCCTTGATTGGTTATGTTGTACCAAATAGGTATGGCACGTGGTACAGGTTGAGAAATATAGTTTTTTCTCCTTGGTTATGTGTACTTAAATGAGTATGGCATGCTTGAGTAATATAGTTTTTTTCCCTATACCACTCAAAGAACTTTTAATTGTAGTGTTTAAAAGAGGGATTGGGACAGGTTTAATTCGTTTTTTTAGTACCATTTGTGTTTTATATGTAAAATTGTTTGTACAAATGTGACAAATGGACTTCAACATTTAGTAAACCAGTGTAAAAGTTTTAAGAGTAATGCTTGAAATAAGAAAATCAGGGGATGCCTAATTATAGGAGGCTATCCTTGTATGTTTATACCGCTTTGAGTGATAAGATATATAAAGTGATTCGATACAGATACAAATACAAAGGGATAGTAGTAAACATATGCAGTGCTCATCTATCTAAATGATAATTTGATAAATGTACACAATGTTATATCTTAAGAAGTAATTGTCTAAAACAATAATAGTTACTAGTTAATATTCGTGGGAACCATGTTAAGTTATTATTGTCAGTGGATTGGTTTGTTATCTGAACATTAGTGATCCCTTTATTTCTTACAAATCATCATTAATCAGTAAGTATGCATTATTTGGTACTCCTAAAAAGAATGTTCATATTTTTGTAAAATGCAGTCAAATTCTGTTATTGTGAGAGTACCTGGCGCTTTTTGAATAAACCCACAAATTCAAGAAATGAGCACCAATATACTAATCCTTTTGTGATATTTTCAATAAAAAAATTGAAATAACAATAACCGGGATTTAATGTCTTCCCTTCGAATTTTATGGTAGTATTTTGGTACTATAATTTGACCCAAAAAATTGGTACTAGAAAAATATTAATAAAGTTTTGTGATTGCGTAAACTCCTAAGAAAAATATCACTTTCTTACTTCACCCATTTTCTCAAAATTCAATAAATAATTTTGGTTTTAGAGCATGTAAAAGATATACAAATTAAAAATTTAAAAAATTATTGTCAACCAAACAGTACTTTATCTTTTTCTTAAGAATCACTCTTCATGGAATCACTTTCCTTGAGAATAATTCCGGATAAAAAAGTTGAATTTTTAAATCCAAATGATACCTATAAGTATCTCCTTACATGTCCCTTGACTCATCAAAAACACGATTGATATTTTCTCATATCATCCATTCCCCCTTTTCCCACTCATTTGCATAACAGAAGAAGGAAAAAAACAACTACCCAAGCATCTTGCCTTCCGATCTTTCCCAAAAGTATAGCACTGAAGTAAGATTTTTTTTTTTTGTAGATTTAGTGAATCGTCCATTTTTCTTTAAAAAATAATGAGACTTCATAATAAACAACTGGCCAGGGGTTTTAATATGAGAGATCTGTATAGGAGTATGCAGCTCCACTTTGAGTCAACACCTAAGTACTTCTACTGTTAATCACAGGATCAGTTCTTCATCCACCATGACTAGATAGCAGCAAACAAATCAAAGGGCAAACGATACGGATCGGTTTCTATTCTTCAAATTAAAAATTCATCAAATAAAAATAAGGTAAAAAAATAACAAAACTCCAGATCAAACCGATAATGAATCAATGCTTAAAAACATCTGGGGAAATTGCATACAGATGAAAAGATTTGGCCAAAAAAAAAAGATTGCACACCAAGAAGGAGAAAGAGAGAATGAAACAAACAAAATCGCTTACCTTTTCCATTGGGATCTCAATCTAAGAAAATATCCACCAACTA